>JAGFPH010024885.1:0-11141 GCA_018207615.1 Philaenus spumarius
CAGTTTAGGTAAGTCCTCTAGTTTTTTTTATTCTAATTATATAAAGTGATAATACGACGAAATATTATAATCATACTGTTATCGGAATACATAAACGATAATTAAAACCTTTCCACCCCCACACCCACCGCACAGTAGAACAGGTCACTGATCCCTAGCCGGCTGGCCCTCGCTCCGCCAAGCCTCTGGCTGTCAAATTACCCTCGTCAAAGTTTTTAGGCAACTGGCCCTCGGCCCTAGACTCCATATGAAAGCCTGTAATTCAATGAGCATTTCAAGACCAAAACTAACTACGTACCTATAGTAAATCCGGAGATATATGAAAAACAACATAAGATAATGCTGCAAATTTGAAACTCCCGTAAGAAATGCATGGGGACGAATTTTTGTTTGAGTATAAGTCGAGTTACGGGGTAGATAAATTAATGCAGATGCTTCATGGCAAATTTGGGCAAATCCGAGGACCATGAGATTTCAATATGCACACGAGGACAGTGTGTTTTGTATACGAGGACATGTTAGTGTAAATGGTTATCCGAGGACCATTATTTTTCACGTGTTTACGAAGACAGTGTATTTAACTAGAAATTATTAATTCTGTTATACTATTTTAAAAACCCCCATTTTAGAGACAATAATTTAATATCGATGAATAGATCTTCCCATTTTATTATTGATTGTGTCAAGGCATTATGAGTCGCAGATTTCCGAATTAGTAATATCAGTGTTGTCGTGCGGCAAGTGTTATCAGTGCCTCGCCCCTACCTTCAAGGTCGTCAAGGGCCATTGTACCCTCCTTATTTGCACTTCCCGTCAATCCCTATTGTTCAACAGTTGTGTTGTCGCTCATTTTTTTCGCAGTTTGTTTTGTGGACTGATTTTTGCCATCCCCTTCCCATAATAGAGTACAGACTCTCTTAATCTCTTGCACGATCTGTTCAATCGCGGTACTGCTCACGTTATTTCTGAACTGAATTGCAGACAAACGGATTAGCCTAGGAGGAAGTGTAAATTTAGTGTATCTTTAATTTTTTAAATCTAAACATTTGTGTCATTGTTTAAGCGAATTTCCTCTATAGGGAAGAAGCTATTACCGTAGTTGGCATGGTAATATCTAAGCCCGTGACCATCGTTTTGAGTTCGCCAGATGCGAAAAACACAATTCGTTACAAATTGTACATATGTATATCTGTATTTGTGTGTGTGCCGTAGGCACAACAACTCTCGTAAAATAGGTCCGATCTTGATAAAATTTGGTACAATTGTGTAACGTAGCATCTAATTGGTTAAGTTTGAAACCCAGATAGATTGCACTACCGGCAGAGGGTTTTGCAGGGGTGTTTGTACCCCAAAAATGGGTTTTCTGACTTTTCATATGTAAAATGTTTAGAAATCAAATTTTAATTTGCTCCATAATTTCAAATATAAAAAATAAACAATTTGTGTTTTGATCTTAGCTCTATAACAATTGGTTACTGAGATATTGAAAGTGCTAAACACAGTACGTTATCCTATGTTATTCTTATGGTAAATAAGTACAAATTTGATATCTTGCTTATGTTGAACATATACTTATGAAACTTGGTATGCTGGTTTATCTAGTTGAGATCTATTGATATTTGCATAAACATATCTACTTTTTCTGTCCCCATGTCAGCAAACCTACAGATTTAGTTTTAATGTTATTCTTAAGGTGAATAAGTAAAATTTTATAACATGCTGACTGATGAAAGTTGGTATGTGGCTTAATCTAGTTGTCGTCTATTGTATTTGCATAAATACCCGCATTTTTTTGGTCCCTGTGGCAGCAACCCTACGTACTCAATCCAAATGTTATCATTATGGAGAATAAGTAAAACATTATAAACATGTACTTATGAGCATGTACCGATGAAACTTGGTTTGTGGCTTTATCTAGTTACGTTGTATTATGAAATATGAAAAACAAAACACAATTCATTTTCCACCATGTCATACTCAACCTGCATACTCAACTTTAATGTTGAGTACGTGAGCATACTCACAAGGAGGGGAGGGTCTGTCTGCACTGTCACCTCGACCAAGTAACATCGCGGTTACGCGCATTTCTATAAACATTTTGATTACTCGTATACCGTAGTGAATTTGTTGCCAAATATTTTGTTTTACGAGTTGTAAATATATAGTTTAACCCTTTAACTGCCAGACTACTATATGTAGTAGTCTCACAATTGCAGACCATTCAATACAATAGTCTCACTTTTTCTGAATCTTTGACAACCTAAAAATCATCCAATCTAAATAAAGTAGGAACCGTTGGAAAGTAAATGTTTCAAACTTCAATTTTTGTATTTACAAATGTTTTCTAAAACGTTTACTTACATGTGTAATCATCGTATTAAGATTGTAGTTGTATTCACACTTGTATTCACACGGTACGCAAGAAAACGAACAGAAATAGCGCGCAACTTCGTTCTTTTCTAAGAATCATAAAATCCAGACAAACTTGTTTTAAATAGAATTTCTGGACACCATTAGATTCTTCAATATTTGCACTTTTTAAAACTGCCAACTAATCATTCGTCACTCTCATATTTTCTTAGATAGGAGTATTTCTAGAAACCCTTGAAATTAGACAGTTTTCTACCAATAAATAAGCTATTTTTTAATTGACATAATTATGATGTAAAATCAGATATATTTGTTTAAAGTTCTTTATATCGATGTAAAGAGGAAATTCTATACTCTCGATTGATATAAGTTAAACCTTATTTTTAGTGTTAGGAGGCTATTAGATTTTGTTCATGAAATATAGTTATTCTACAGTCAGCTAAAGCACCCAGAACTTGTTTGACCGTTAGAAAATACAATATTTTAGAATAGGACAAAATTTCAATCTTCCGTATGGGTTGCGTGAGTGAGAGTAAAGTATATATTCTTAATTCCATTTTCAAAATACTATACTGTATGTGTGCCTTTGTTAGTGGTCTTGTAGTAGAAACATTAAAACGGTTTTTTTGTGAAAAAAAATTGAAATTTATTTTATTTATTCATTACCAATAATTCCTTTACATGTATAAATACATAAAGGACCTATAGGGGGCACAAATGCCCGTACATAGGTTGGTCCCTAAATTAAAGATAAAAAAAAAAGAAGAAATTAAATTGAGCTAGAAATCACGCCCAATAATAGTAAGTAATAGTATAATACAATATAATATAACAATAATAATAGTTTAATTGAAATTGATGTATATTGTTTTTATTATAAAGTGTACCTAGATTATCTCACTTGACAAATAATTTATTTAAAAAAAAAAAACTTTCTTTCATACACATTCAGTTTATTTAATCTATGCTAAATCCACTTATTTTCCTATTAATTTTCTTTTTTAAAACATTTACACTACAAGATAGCGATTTTAACTCATTTGGCAGTTCATTGAAATACTTCGCTGCATAGTAAACTAGCTTCTCTGCCCAATGGTTAGAGAGTGTTTTGGTAGGGAAATATTCTTAAACCTAGTATTTCTTGGCTTGCATAGAAATTGATATGTTATATTTGTATACACTTTTATTTACAACTAAATTACAAAACTTTTGTATATTTTGAAAAAAATTACAAACATTTAAGGTTTTTATGTAGACATGAAGTTCGATTTTATTTTCTTCAATTGAACATTCTTTTAATTCCTGAGCTAATAACTTTTACAATTTACACCAATGATTTGTTTTATACATATATTCTTTGGACTTTTTTTATAAAAAAGCTAAGGAACCTTTTGGATTCGAATACAATTACTATTTTTTATAATTTTTAGGAAATATGCTTGCAAAATCTCCAAAATATTTAACATTGGCAGTTAGAGGGGTTAATTATTAATTTATTGAGTTTTTTATTTGTAGGTGTGTGCTATTATTACTAAACGTATTATTTAATAAATTAAAAGTGAGTGTAGAATTATTTTTAAAGATAAGCGGTATAATGAAGAATCATAGGAGTGGTATTCATAAAATTAAACGTAATTTGTTTTAACGGTAAGGTTATCATTTATATTAAGAAGCAATTTTACGAAACTTTGATTTATAATCAGTTTGAAATTTAGAAACTGCCGTTTAAACACCACCAATAATACCCAAATATTTTTTGTCAGACTAATAGTTCACTTGAGCTTTGATTTAAACTTCTCCTCCCGATCTGGGATTCCCCACACCTCTTCGCGTCTTACACTATCCAGGCTTCACGAAGAAACGCACGAGCTCTACCACTTATTTTTATTAACAAGTAAGTAAACAGTACGTAATGTGACATTTTTGCTGCTGTGGCAACACTTAACAATTACCACTGAATACACCGTATAAGGTACAGTTATTCATACCATGAAAGGAATTGGACAGGAATAGGAAAGGAATCTCACGGACGTGAATTTTGGTGGGGTGGCTACCGGTGACTACATATACCAGGAAAGGAACAGTAATGTATTCTGGCATGGCGATGCGCGCCGCTGACACTGTCAGACCACTCCCGCTGCGCCGGCCGGCGTGGAGTCGTTTTTGTTTCCGCCCCATAGGCTACAAATAATTTTAAAAAATCATTGCAAATTCAAATGCATTAATTAAGAAAAAGAAGATTGTTAGAAAAATGATAAAAATGTAAAAAGTCAGCAACCTAATTTTCACATTTATGTATTGTCCTAAAAATGTGTATCCGGCTACTTTAGTTAAATGGCTTCTAACTTTTCTTTTATGAAATGACTCATTAACATTTTCGGCATTGTGGTGTAATCCAATTGTGAAATACTTCTTAAACGATGCTTTCATTGACATAATAATATGATTTTACTATGAATTATATTATAACTTTTACTATGAATTTTGTAGGTACCAAATATAGGTACAACAAATCGATATTTTACTATTTTATATTTGCGTATATATAATATGCAGCTTTCAATATTTTCCCGAAAACTTTGCTAAATTACACCCTCCCCCCCTTTATTTTGAAAGTAATAGCCTACAAATTTGAAGACAAAAAAAACAGTGCTGGCACACTCATAAACATGACAGGCTAAGTATATAGCAAAAGAAAGTACATTAGGTTTTCCACTACGTTGTATGCTTAGTATGTGTTGTGAGCAATCACATTTTACCTTTAAATAAAATATATTGACATTTTACCCACCAAAACAGTAATTTCGGCCTAATGAGCGTATTTTTAAACGAATTTCAATAATATCTCAGAATTTGTTAGAACTTAGTAAATCTGTAGTAATAATATTGCACAGTGTGTGTTGTAGGTTTAAGGAGGGGCGAGAAAAATTGGTTTTAAATTTTACTAAAAAAAACAAAATTTTGTATAATTTTATACTTTTGTGAATTTTGTAGATTGATCATTATAGACGACTGATAGACAAATAATTTGATATTTTGTTTTTCTCTCTACGATGTTTCGTTGCCTTAATAATATAAGGCTCTAAAATATATTGACATTTTACCCGCCAAAACAGTTCTTTCCGCCTAATTTCAATAATATTTCAGAATTTGTTAGAACTTAGTAAATTTGTTTAGTATTGTAAGCTTTCCAACAGTCTTTAAATGAGTGGCCTCCCCGTTAACCGATTAGTACCGAAATATCTGTGCAAATTCATGATTTTTTAGGCTTTTTAAGCTTAAATATATGAAATAAAAATGTAAGTATACCCATAGTTTTATTCAAATCTTCACTCTTAACATCATATCTATTTGTAAAACAATATACAGAAATTACTTAGAAAATCAATAATTTGTTTATTTATAGCTACGAAAGTCCTAATCGGTTACCATTTGGTCCCAGTAAAGTAAGCGAGGAATCAATGATGGCGAGTGGATTTCGCAGACTCATCCGGATGTTGATTAGTTTACTCAAAGTACGTTGCCTATGGAAATGACAGTCTTAACGATTTATGACTACAATTTTATTAGCGGCATGTCTGTGTTTTTAAGAAAACTATAAGGTTTATCACTTTTCTATCTGTCAACCAAGTAACAACTGTGCTGCCACAAAATTTTTATTAGGAAAAAATATAAAATTTTAGGTAAATAATGTTCATTTTGTTTCTTACACCAACAATTTAGATTTTCTTGAGGTCGTGTAATGATAAACTGATTTGTATAAATTAAGATTTGTTCTTCGTTATTTAAAAAATTTAAAACCTCTAATACAATTTTTATTTCTGAGGAGGTCTCATATAGTTGTCAATGGTATTTAAAATATCCTTTTCGACAATCGTATTATATTAATTTTAGTTTAAATTAGGCTTTTTTTCTGCCTTTTTGGAAACATATTTTGTGTTTTTATAAACTAGGCTAATGGCTAAAATTATGTCCGCCCATCTTCGTCTAGTCTAGGGTGCTCGTCGGTCGTTTGTTAGTGGTCAGTTTTCCCGGGAACTGAGATTTGCTAATTGTATATTCATTGCATCACCATCACCAGTAAATGAGGGTAGTTGGCATATTTTCTGTACTACGTGGGCATGCAGAACAATATTTTCCTCTAACCAAGCCGAGGAAGGGTTTTGATGGTAGCAATAATTAATTAGATTAAAATATTTAATACAATACATCACTTTTATTTTTCTAAAGATTTTCCAGCCAAGGGGCGCACCGGTGTTCCGGTGGGCCAGGCCAGGCCTGAAGGCCGTTATATACTAGCTAGTAGTCATATCTTAAAGTCTTAAAAGGTTTCTTGAACACCCAGGAAAATGGCTGCCCTAGTCTTTTAAACTGAACATGTAGTAATTAAATATTACACAAGGTGAATAAATAATATAATACCAATTTATTATACAGAAAAAAGTTATTGGAAAGTTTTGTAAAACTTATGGTAACATTTTTAGTTTACTTTGTAAGTTTGTTTAGTTCCCGTAACATGTGCAGTAATTGTCAAAAAAGTAAAAGTAAAATACCAAACTTAAAGTGATGTCCTCAGATACACCGTGTACAACGCACTCGAAACACGCTAACTAGGTAACATAGCTCGTTCCAGACGCACTATCGGTTATTTAGAGATTGAAGAAACTTGGCAGCAATGGATACAACTTGGCAATAATGGATACAACAGGAAGCAGGAAGAAGTAAATAGACGCATTCAGTCCTCAGATAATGCATACAAAATAATATTCATAACACACTTGTGTGTTTAAAAATGACGAACGGGCGACCTCGGATACTGCGAGAAAGGTGGTCGAACAAACACGGTGTGTTTTCGCCACGACTGCAGCGCGCCAAATGGTCAAACGCTGAACTACAGATTCGACGTAGGGAGGCATCTGAGGACATTAAAATGAAATGGGTTTTTTGCATGAGGCAACCTGAAAAGGGAAGTTATAGAAGAATCTAATGAAATTTGTATCCGAGGACACTAAAAATGTCCTCGGATGCAAAAATGTCCTCGGATACACGGTGAAAACTCAACCCAATGTCCTCGTATACACCACCTGCCACACGCACACAGACACACAGACACACACACAGACATCACTCCGAAAACCACTTTTTTATGTTCCGGGGGGCCCAAAACGGATATTTCCACCAAAAACTCAAACTCGAAAATTTTGACGAATACAATACTTTCTCCATATACTATGGTATAGGGGGAGAAAGTAAAAAAAGGAAGGGCATTATGAGTGAAGATATACAAGCTGGTTTCTTTGGAGTTCAAACAAGGAGTTTAAATTAAAGAAAGGCACACAGCTAAGTTCATTTAGCCATACAGAAATACTTTTTTCCCAGAAAATTATGAAAGATTTCTAAGAAAATATAATTAAAAACCTTTTTAAAAATTGATAGTTGCTTAAAATGTCCTTTTATGTAGGTTTGACACCGGCAGCCGAATAGTCGAGATATACACCTGTTCGGCTTGACAACACTGCCGGCAGCTAAATGTACCCATACCAAACATATATGGCAGCCAAAAGGGACCTATATACACGCTGCGCCGAATAGCCGCAATCTTGCTGCTGCCAAATAGCACCAATATTGAAACATGATCTTAAAGGAGTCATAAATTAATAAAAATTTAATACAGTGATCCGTAGAAGGTCACAATCAATTTAGCAAGTTAAAACATGGATATACTCTTCTCTAAAGGGTGGCAGCCAAATAGCTTACTTTTTGACGGCCGCCAAATAGATAGGTGTATATATATATATATATATATATATATATATATATATATATATATACATATATATATATATATTTATAAATATGTTACGTCGTTTCATACACACTGGTTCTTTTTTCCAACCGGTTTCGGTGCTTCAATTAGTCAGCATCATCAGGGTATATGCGCTACTGCTTCGTCATTAACATAAAAACACTACACAACACACCCATATATACAAACACACATTCTGCATATTTGAACAATGATAAAGACGAGATACAGATTCAGTACGGAAGTGGCCGGCCACCTGACAGGACATAAATATAGGCCTACGTTGTGTGCGTATACAATGTGTGTGAAAATAACTAACGCTTTTATTATTAAATGATTCTTTAACTAAAGGAATTTTGAATAACGTTTAACTTAGATCCTTTAATTTTGTTATTTAAAATTCAATTAATTTTTTAAACAATTTTCTTTTGAAATGATCCGTAAATGGGTAGCTGCAATAAGTAATATCTCTCAAGGGACGTGCGAAGCTCATTTGTCTCCGTAGAGTCGAACTAGAGGGTTTTAATTAATTCAGTACACAGTCTGACAGTGGAGGGTGTTTAGATTCAACTGAATAAAATATCAGAACAGCTGATTCAAGTTTAATTGATCTATAAAAACTGTATTGTTTAGATATCAATCGAACAAAAAATATATTTAAATTATTCTACACAAACTTAGATTAAAATCACATATGTACAACATGTTTGGATGATTGATGACGGAAAATGTGTAGACAATAATTAATGTTTATACTTGTTAAATTTACTGTTTTAGTAACCACATATTTTAATGTTGTATCGGTTTTCGCGTACTACACTCTGCTCCCCAGTATTTATTAGTATAACTGGTATACAGTATAGATTTAAGCGCCAAAAAATGATTAACTTATAATATTTTACAGTCACATTAATCTACCAATTTTATAATAGTAATAAATCCGATCAGACATAAGTATATATAATTTTTATTTACAGTCAAATTATTTATTCTAGCCATAATGAACAATATATTCATTTCCTATTTCAACTATTCATTATATAAATTAAACATCAAAGTTGGTCAAAGTGATTAATGAGGCTGTGTTCTTCACTTTATTTAGCTTTCTGGCCGCTTCGTTAAGCGCATATACTTGCGGCGAAGCAAAGACAAACAGATTATTGTATACCCTGATTTTTAACGGAAATTTAAAACTATTCAAACAGAATCAATTGAATCGGGGTATGGTGGTGGTGGTAGCGTTGACCTTTATATTATCGCATGCGCAATTGGGCCAGAGTTTTGCGTGACAGACAGGATTGTTTTGTATTTATAATACCAAAGTAATAATGAGACTGTATTCATCATTGTATCTATGTATTATAGGCCCATACATATCAATTTGTCTAACACACAGTAGTTATCTTAATTATCTTAAAGAATGTCTCACTTTGACCAACTCATATTAGCTACTATGATCATACTAACACTATTTCTAGACATAACAATAAATCATAAATTTTTGAAACTACTTAGGTAAATAATACTAGCTAAATAATACATGGTGACTGGAGAAAGTTATTAACTAAGCGATTTGATTAAATTTACACCAATTCGTAGCCTTAAAAACTTGGTGGTTAGTTCAAACTCAACTCCTACTGCAAAATGATACTTTATTTCTACATCTAATCAAACAGAAAGTCTGAAACTTTGTCACCTCAGAACTGCTGACTGTTTTGAGGACATATTTTAACTGTTTGTAGATATGTTTGAATTGCAGAATATGCCTATATTAAATTTGTCTTCACGTAAGTATCAATTCTATTGGCGTAAGGACAATTAGATAATTGTGGGATGGGCCCGAGAAGAGCGATAGGCCCGAGAAGACCAATGTGCACCCAATGTCTGTCTTATAATCTGCGAGACAATCCATATTGTCTTAGTTTTGATACCCTACGCATTTTATTTTACTAACTAATAGTTTCAAATAAACCAAGTTGTACATATAGTGCACGTCTAGTCAATATCCACCTAGTAAGCAATTATACATATTAATGACCGATTATGAAATATATCTTATTTATATATTTACTCATGAATTAATAATACACAATTAAGTTTTACTAAATCATGATTTACCTACATTCTACTAACGAATGATATAAACTACATAAATGGTGTGATTTTATTAAAATTATTTAGTATTAATCACAGTTGGCATAGTTATTAATTCTATTCTTCAAAGGAATAAAACCCATTTTTACTTTTAAAAGGGTACCTAGTAACTCAATGCTGGGACACTACTTGTATACAAACAATGTAGTAACTTGAAATCCTGAAAATAGCTGTCTGAAATTCAAAAAACCAAAAATTGATCTTTGCTTTTAATTGAGACAGTCAACTTGGGAGTAGTTCCTTAGAAAAGTAAGCTTAAGTCATATTCAACTAAGTACATAATGAGACGGATTAAGCAATAGGCATATCCGCTCAATGAAATAATTTTTCAATTTAATTATAAAATCTACTAAGTCCTTCAGACACCAATATACAGAGCAAGTTAGGCTAACTTTTCATGTTCAAAGTTGTTTGAATCTCAGCAGCCAAATGAAACAAGCTGGCTAGAGAACAATGGAAAAATTATTAAAATAAAAAAGTTGTTTTTAAAGTATCAAAATATGTAGAATAATCATGGTAATAAAAAAGTCAAATCACAATTTGGAATTAAATAAAGAAATAAAAAGTTATTAGCAAAATAAAAGCGAGGAAAAAAGTTAAAAGTCAGAATTTTTAAAATTTTTAAAATCTTTATAAGGGTATTGAGAGACCAGTAGAAAAATAGACAAATTACAAAAAAATTTTTTGTTAAAAAAAATGATAAGATATAAAAATAGAGATAATAATTAGTATAAAATGTCAAAACCTGTGAAAGATAGAAAAAAGGATTAATTTAAGGTAAAAGGGATGTTAACATATTTAGACAAAAAGT
>JAGFPH010024888.1:0-11141 GCA_018207615.1 Philaenus spumarius
GCGGATACGCATGGAGTAGAATATTTCGAAAATAATATGTGATAACAAATAGAATCAGGTTTTAATTATTTTGTAACCATATTTTTTTATCCTACTTGTACGGTTTTACTGCAATTATTGAACTAACAGACTGAATACCTCGTGTATACAACATTGAAGACAATCTTAATTATTTTTTTGCAGCTTACAGTGGTGTTATTATATATTTATGGATATTAATTCAATATCCCTTGCTGAGGAAGTGTGTAAGCGGGAAAAAAAAATATGTTTTACTTTAACAGTTTACGTTTTCACAATGATTGAATGAAACCCCGAACCACAAATAGAAGGAACAAAAAACAATAACAAAACAATTTAATGCAAAGTTAAGTTAAGTTATTTCAATGACATAGTTATCATCCTCAGAGGGCTTTAACACTACTTTAACAATCATTGTGATTTGTCGCCACAGTGCTCTTTAACTTTTGTAGGCCTAAATAGTTTTCGTCTTGATTTTCAAAATTTAAATTCAAAACCATATTCATAAACATGACCCCCCCCCCCCCCCGCCCCCACCACTAACCCCAGCACCAGTTTAGTCTGTCCTCAACAAATTTTAATTTTAAAGTTTGCTCTGAACGTATAAAATATATAACTTAGATGAGTATGCATAAGATTTTAGTTGCTGTATATTTATTTCCTCTAAGGCTTATTCCAAACTTACAAATAAATAATTTTAGTACTCAAATGTTTGTAAACAAATTCCCCATGCAAACACCAAACATTTGATATCACACAAAATAAAATTTACAATGAAGTGATCGACCATTATCCAAACGAAAGAAAGTTTGTCCACACTAGATATTTAATAAGTCTCTAAAATATTTATTATATTAATACGTTCCAAAGTGAGACAACTAAGTTACACAATAATTTAAGTAGAAATAATACAAGACTTTGCCGGATACGTATAGAGAATAACATTCTAAAAATCCGCTTACAGTTTTAAAGTTGAACTTTATTACATTCAAACTTAAAATACAAAAACAGGTGAATAGAAACTAGTGTTGGAGGTCATGCGCATCGATATCGATATGAACCCAAATTTTACAACTTAGTTTGCACATTTTTACTTAGACCCTATTTATATATTTTAATTAATATTTAACGTAATGTTTTAAATAACAACATTAAAACGTAACAACGTAATGCTCTAAAGCTTCTTTCTTTATTTTTATACAGTGTCCCCGAACTCTCTGGTCCCTTTTTGTGGATTTGTTCCTGGGATCGAGACAAAAAAATTTCACAATACTGTATGAACACGCTTACTTAAAAAAAAACGGTGCTTACTTTTTCATCTGTATGTATGCATTTTTTACTAAATAATTAATATCTAGAGAACAGTTTGACCGATTGAGTTCAAACTTAACGTGAAGTTTAACCCAACAATAATCTATTGCAAGGAAAATAAACAATTATATTTAACAAAGCGTTTAAAAATGGTGTATGTCTGAAAATATCATGAAAAAACCCTAAGTTACCCGAAAACCGTACATTTTAACAAAAAATGTCAAGAGACCATTAAATAACATTGGTCTTATTTAGTGTCAGCCAACATGGCCGAAAGCTAGAGCCGACCCTTAATGTTCTTACTTTTCTATGTTACTTATTTACAGTTTTCCTCTTTTATAACTGATCGAATAGTTTATTTGAACTCGAATTTGCCTAATATTTGTTATACGAGTACTTATTACAAAAATTAAAAAAACTTATTTGATTTCATCAAAATAGTTGTTCTTGAAAAGATTATAACAATGCTTGTAACTGCTTTACAAATCTGTAATACAAATTTGAATAAATTTTGTCTTTAATCAGATCATCAAAAAGTACATTAAATATTTTGCCCATGAAACATCGATAGGCTAGTGCCCATAAATCATAATATGTCGATTATAATTCTCCTAGTATAAATATTCCCGAAACTTAACTATGTTACTTTCTAAATTTCATAAAATATCTTTTCAAAATCCTATTCTATTTATATGTCCTATTTTAAAATGGCCAACTTCCAACAATCAAACCTTTGTCTTTTTTATTTCCCAGTTTGAGTAGGCCTATTTGTTGGTCTAACTTTACTGTACTATAATAATATGCAGTTTTTCGGCCAGGTAGAATTCTTGCGATAAGAGTATAGCTTGACCAAGCGGTGGACCATAAAGTTTAAAGGCTGCTCTTTTGTGTGTTTGTGCATGCGATCAGTCCTGCGATATAAATCTGTCAGTTTGCGTTGGTTTTCTATAAATCTAAAATAGACACATGCTTTTGTTTTTTCTAGACACGTCAAAGACATCTAAGAATGTCAAACTTTTGTCTTTTTATATTTGTTTTGTTAACCTAATGTAGGCTAAAACTCATACAAATTTTCTGAACTTTCTTTCTAGTCAAATATATTTTTGTGTTATTTTCGTCAAAAAACAAAAGCTGTATTTTTTTCTTAAATTCAAATAGATTGAGGGTGTTGATTGCTAAGGCTTTTTGCAGTATCTCTTTTTGCAACTGAGTAAAAATTTAATAAAGTTTACTATTTTTTATTATTTTTCATACGTTTGGCGGACAGGGTATCCCCCACCCCCCTTAAAGCACTGTCCAGCAAAATAGAAAGCAACCGGCGACTCCAGCGCTTCGGCCTATAGCAGTATCCAAACAGTGGAGTTCTTGCAGCTGAGCGCTTTGACATTGCCTCATTTAAAACCACTTTATAAATTTATTTTTTTGTAATTGCGTCGTGAAAAAAAAAACTAAACATTATTTATGAAATCTTAAGATTTACGTTTAATTGTACATTTTTGTATTCTGTAAGAAAAAATATCAATAACATAACAAATGAACGGGATTTAAAAAGAAGTGTAAAACGCAAAACGGATACATTTTGTGATTGTAGTTAAATGAGACCGTGCAAAAAAAATTAATTCTAGCACCATCATTTTTATTGACCTTGTTTTGTAATTATTAATTGATATTTTTTAGTTGATGTTTTCTTAGGGGAGAGGGGTAAGTTTAGCCCCCTGGGTGTGAGCCTGGCCCTATTACACAAAGGTACAAGTTACCCTTAAATTGTTAATAAGTCAAATGCAACTTTGTTATTCAAAAATACAACGATTTCACTTGTAAGTCTTAGCCGTTTCCTAGGAGTGTAAACAACTAGTATAAACATGTAAAAAACTAACTAATACATGGATGACTTTGGTTAGGTTAGGTTAAGTTAGGTCTGCCCCTAAATAAAGTGTTTATGTAAAGATTGATGTAGTGACTGTAAGATTAAAACGACGATTAGAAGAATTAATCTGGAAATTAATCTCGGTCAAATATTTAACACAAAACTATTAGAAAGTAATTATATCTTAATGAAATTCTAGAAAATCAACTTTTCTGTAAATCTTATTTCATGTAACTTCTTTTCGTCAAAGGACCCGTCTCATGAACAACCGAACAAATTTATACCCCACAGCATTTGGGAGTAATACCAATTGGTTTAAATCTGGCAAAACCGAAGCCCTCATATCGTACATGTGTATTATTTTAGTTTGGAAGAAATATTTACCCAATTATTAAATAATTTGGAAACTCGTTATAAAGAGGACTAAATAGTCATCCCCAATTCATAATCTTGTATCTATACTTTTGGATACTTTACGTCATTGTGTATAGTAAATTGTGTACATTATTAAAAAATGTTCGTGTTTTCTATGCATTATTTTACAGGATGCGATGGTAGGGTATTTCCTCAAGAAAGTTCTATATATTAGTGTAAAAAAATAAGTACTACACTACATGAGCTCGATTTCAATCCAAAAATAAGGATCCTAATAACCCATACAAACCGTTTCTATCAATTTTCGCAGAGAGAGTTTATAAGATACTTTACTTGAAAATGATAAGATAACAAAATTAATTTTACAAATAAATGAACTAAACAAGTTTGTAAAACTTTTAAAATATGCAAACCTTTAAAACGCGATCAGCTATGAACTGCTGAGGGAATTTATGTGATACTTGACTTGAAAATTATGAGTTAACAAATATTTCTTTATAAATTAATTGATCTATACGAATTTAAAAACTTTTATATGCTGTTTTCATAATTGTAAACTTTCTACCTGCTCTGACCCCTACCTCCCTTATAAATACAAAAGACTTCGGACAATGGACAGAAGACACGTACCTGCAAAAAATGGTTTCTTGCCACATACTTTCTTCAACTTGTAGTTTGTGTAGTCTACTTTACTTTTACTTTACTGCTACATTGATGAAATTACGTTTTTAAACCTCCCTTTGAACTGAAGCCATCCTGTTGAAGATGAACATAAATAGTTGGTACGGTCATCATTTATTGCCTCACAATTAAAACCTTTCTTATATTATTTTGTTTTAAAGATTACGCTCCTAGATGATTCGCAGTCTATGCTTACGTCATTCTCAAAGTTATCATTGTATTTGTAAATTTACCCTAGCTTTTTTAGTAAAGGAATCTACTCAAGAAGATCTAATTACTTTGTAAAACAAATTTTAAAAACAAATTGATCGTACAATAGTTTTTTGTTTGTCAACCACCAGTCCAAAAGTTTGTCTTTAAGGGGAGGATACCCTGCCCGCCAACTGAATCTGATTTCCATCAGAGCAATAATACAGAATACGTCATTTTTTCCGTTAATTCGTGGAATAAATTTAAAAATTTGGTTTCATTTTGAAGTACTGTCATAATATGCGGATGTTGATTGCCGAATACATTTTCAAAACCGGTTTATTGTTTTCATAAACGTATGATATAAATAAATAGTAAACTTTATACATTTTTTACACAGTTGCAATAAGAGATATTGCAAAAAACCTTAGCAATCAATACCTACAATCTATTTTACTTTAAGAAGAAAAATACAGCTTTAATATTTTGACAAAAATAACACAAAAATATGCTTAAAAGTGAAGGTATGAATAGGTTTTTAAACATCGAAATTGGTAGCCAACTTCGCAGTTTTGAATTTAGGGACCCAAGTAGGTAAACGATGTAATTTATTTAGTTAACCATTCTGAATCTAGTTACAATATTGTGAACACTGGCAAAAAACCTACATTGTTAAAATTCATTTCTAATCAAAAACATCAGTTTTGAAAAATGTTAACTTGGCGTATTTCTCATTTATATTTATTGTACTATTAAACAGCCGAAACCCTTAAAATCGTGTTTGCCGCTTTACCTGTGACACTGTTTAACTACACGCATATGCCTATGTTTTAACGAACAAATGAAAAGTAATCGATGTAAATAATGTATTGAATCTCAAATAAAGTCTTATTATTTATTTACCTTCATTAGTTTAATTATTAGAATCGAAAAATAAAACACAGCTTTCAATTAGAGCCTAAAAACTGAAAGTGTCAAAAATAATCAGTTGTTAATCGAATTTGCCTGTCATCATATTTACAGGGTGAGTTTCTACTGATACCATTAACTTCGCCAGTGTGTTCTACTCACTAAATGGAATAAAAATGCTCATATGAACTCATGTCCGATTCTCAACCGTTTGGCTGGAGTCTTTGTAAATGGATCTATATCACAGAATGAATATCTTACAACACAAATGCCTAGTTCAGTTTGACGTGCAAATTAAATGATGACTCAATTAATTATTACAAGAATGTAGTACTAACAACAGCTGATTCAGACTGGGTGATAATTGATTTCAACCAATAGCAAGTTACAGCTGATTTCGTAAAACAAATAAGTACATCATTTCAGTGCATTTCTTTGTTAAAACCAAATCAGTAAAACGTGTTTTATTCCAGTTTGTTAGAGTTTTTACTGTCATAGGCCTACCTAATCGTAAAACTTAAATTTGTACATCATTTTAAAGGTTATTAAATGAGGAAGTTTTTAATTTCATTTCATATTGCCTTACTTTTCATTTAAGTAGTAAAAAAGGTCTTGAAATGTAACCTAAAACATTTATTTACCCAACTTCTTATTTTATTTTCAATTTTGAAAGGCATTATTGTTGACAAATCATTACAAAAAACCTTGGTGTTATAGCAAATTCAATTCTTGTTCTAATGGTTTTAATTGCAATTCGGTACGTTCATTAGTTTTATTTTTATCAAACAAATACAGTAGTGAGGCAAAATAGCATAATTTTGAAAAAACACAAAATACGCGACTCCAGCCAAACGGTAGAGAATCGGACATGGGTCCTATGAACTTTTTTATTCCATTTAGTGAGTAGAACACACTGGCGAAGTTAATGTTGTCAGTAGAAACTCATCCTGTATAGATGCGGTAGCTAGATTTATTCCGCCGAACTACCGCTATACTAGGCAATACGGGAAAACTTTATCACATTATTTTAGAGGTACGATTTTTGAAAATATGATAACTTAACCACTATGTAAAGATGGCCGCCATTTTATAATATAAAAAACATTAATAACTTAACTTTAAAATGAGAACTTGTAGCCTAATAAACAGAGGGCTTTCGTAAAACAACAATTTGAACAATAAAAATTAACAGTTGTATTATGGCTTAAAAAAATTAAACAAAAAACTTATTTGATGATTTTTAAAAGTTATTTGCTTGTCTAAAAAATGCTTTATTAGTGTTAAGAGCGTCTTCATTGGTTCAAAATGTTTCTATACCAAAATATGATCCGCCCAGATAGGGCGTTTTTAAAACTTTATATTCCTCTAACTTATAAACGGTTAGTCGTAACAAAAAAGTCTTAAAATAACTTGTAAAATCCAGAAGCATCATAAAATATAGTGTTATTTAAGAAATTCGAAAGTTGGCCGCCATATTGGAAAAAATGGCGGGTGAGATAACAATTTCAGTCACCAAATTATACAGAACAAAACGTCCAGGGGAGTTACTATTTAACTTTTTTTAATAGCTCTTATAGATTTCAAGAGAAACAACTGGCACACTTATATGAATCACCCTGTATACATAAAATATCTTACAGTAAAAGTATGCAAAACATCATAATATTGAGGTTACGCATGCTGTCTTTAACTTATCAGTCTTATATAACAGCTGTCTTAATCATTCATCCGATTGTTTCGATAGTTACACCTTCGATAGGGAATTAAAAGGGCTATAAAAAGGTGACAATATTTTTTTTTAATTTACGGTTTTTATATAATTTAAATTTTAAGTTTTCAAACAGTCGCCATTTTGAAAGGCATAATTGGATATAATCGCTTGTTTTACTTGAAATAGATCATTGTTAGGGATAACTTCACGTCAGATTTGAACTTCATGTTTATATTGTGAAATATGTTTGTCTCGATCCCTACAGATTTCGATCATACAAAATAGAGAAACAAACTATGTTAATATTTGATAAATTAATAATATATTTTTTAGCTTCGTATTTTTCTTTTTAATTAATTTCATTGATATGTGTAAAATTTAGCTCAATAATAAAATTATTAGGTCTTTAAAATTTATCTTCAATTTAGAAAAGATTAAAATCTGTCGTTTTTTCATAAAACTTTTTCACATAAAATGTAGCACAAAAGAAAAATGATAAGACTACGTCAGGAGTATGTTTGCTGTTTCGAATCTAAAATTATTTCACTCATACCTCTGTAACTTTAGTGACTAAACCGATTTTAAGATTGAGGTGTTGATAGATTAAACTTGGTCAGGGCTCATGTTATTTAAGTGCAATATGTCTGTTATCCAAGATGTAATATTCAAAATGCCATGGAACCTGGAATGTTACGTAATAAATGAAACGACTGATACAGACAATTTAAAATATATTTTCTTTTTATAATTCGAGGAAATGAACTTTAATGTTTTTAATGCAAGTCTTACATTCTTGTTCGAGGGATCATTGTAATGCCGCAGTTGGTACTTATACAGAAACATTCAATAAACATGATATTTAAAAGTATACTGTAATTTTAAATCTTCCTTGAAAGGACTATTCTTAAACTCAAGTCCATTTTTACTTAACTGGGTTTTAGTTTATTGCCGTTTTATTTATATTTCCATTCTCGTTTAAAGGAGTAAAATTTTTCTCAAATATGATTGACCTGTGGAGAATAACTGGAATAAAAACCTTTCTTATATTATAATTTAAATCGTTTTATATGTTTCAAAATAAGGATTAAAAGTTGGGTGGGTTGAATAAAAACTAATTTTGTTTTATTATTAGTACTAAGTAAAATGTAATGATTGCTAAATTTATTCTAAAACAATATTATTATTTTTATTAAAATAATCCTACATTGTTTCTAATAAGAATATGCACAGTAATGTATCAATATTTAAAAAAACCGTAACTATTCCATATTATGAATTTGTAATACATCTTTTATTTAGTTTCAGTTTGTAAGCAAAGTTTCCGTTTTCTTACCATTATATAATGGGTTTCTAGATAAATTAAAACGCTATAACTATTCGTAATTGATTAATTCATACATAAAGTATGTAACTGAATTTTTAATTAAGATAATTTGCTTCTTTAAAACTAGTTATATACCGTGTATATATTACTTAAGATAAATTTTATTAGTGACAGGCAAACACTTTTCGACGTAGTCAAAACAGATAAATAGTTTTACATTTCAATTCAATACTAGAACGCTTTAAGTGGAGTACTTTTTACTATTGCGAATAACTTATGTAATTAATAACATATTTTACACATTCAAATAACGCAAAGCAGCAACAAGCATATACCCTACCCACATGTAAGGAATTGAAAAAGATAATTGGACAGAACTCTAAGTTTGGAAAAGTGCACATGACGGCAACACAGGATCTGTTCCATTTGGCAACAAGGCATAACCATGTCGTCCCTGGCATAACCATAAATGTTGCCGTCTCCATACAAATATTTTGGAATCCACAATTTAATTTGTCAGAAGAAAGTAAAACTTGGTCTAAATTGACAGTGAAATATTAAACTTTAATGTAGACCTGTCCCGTTTCTAAAACATAGCTTTGAGGCTATGATTAATTCTTCAATAATTGTTAATATATTTATGCTTGATTTAATAAAAATTTAATTTGTCAGAAAAAACTAAAACTTTGCATAAATTTATAGTGAAATAGTAAACTTTAATATAGGCCTGACTCATTTCTGAAGTATAGCTTTGAGATTATGGTTAATCCTGCGAAATTTTTTAATATATATTAGGTATATTATATCGTTTTAGTGGTAGGCCTACTTATCACGCTCCTTCTAATTTTTCGTTTTTTTATAGTAAAGTGCATGGTTTTACTCTGTTAAGGAGGAATGTATACACAAATTTTATTTAATACTTTCGTGTATGCGTGTTACCTGCAATAGGCACAACAAATTATTCCACGATTAAAAGATACTTTTTTTTTATTTGCTTTGAAAATAAATTTAAAAAAATGAAAACAAAAACATTTTTATTGAAAGATTTTTGAATTTATCAAAAATGTTCTATTATCCTATGTTAGGTTACTGTTGTGTTTTGATATATATGGCAATAGTAGAAGTGATTAGCATCAATGGAATATTTATACTCCATATTGTCATACCAATCATTGGCGATGGTGTCTGCCATTTTATTCGCTTTCATTTCTTTTATTTAATACTCAAGATAAAATTCTAGGCATGCAAAAAATAGTTGTTTATGAAAATTGGAATGACTTTTATTGGTATGATTCAAATGGTAACACATTTTCAACTTCTTTGGAGTATGTGTGGGAAATGTCTCAACATTCGGTTTGCGCGGGTGTCTGCGAATTGGTTTGCAGCTGGTATGATTTTTCCAGCTTACAAAATAACGCTATACATTTCGTATACTTGTTTCAGTACATAAAATGCGTAAAAGGTTAAAAGAGCGGAGCTCGGTCAGCTGGTACTTATTTATTATACGTCAATTGCTCCCTAATATTTCTTTCAACTTTAATTAACGAGGAGTAAATTCGCAAAGTAGTTTTATTTGATCAATATTGTTAGACAACATACAAGTGTATTCTCGAACATAGTAAAAGGGACTTGAACACTAAAATTTCAAAAATGTCAATTTTGTTATTGGGTTTTACTATAGGCTAGTATATTTAATTGAGAACACGAAAATATAGAACATATGCATAAACATATTATGAAAAGTATTTTTAATTCTTTTTTTTAATCTGTCGTCACATATTGAGCGTATGATTTTTCGGCTCCATTAGTTGACTCTTCGTTATAGTGCTATAGTCGGAGACAAGTATAGAGGGAAAGGTGTAGGGGTCGGTGGTTGCCTCCTACGAGCGCCCTGTCCATCGAGCGCCATGTCCATCGAGCGCCCACTCTCGGGTTGACGATGGTCAGAGGGGGGTTGACAGGTCTAGGAGCTTTCCAAAGAGCGCCGCATTTCTGTGTCACCCCTTCGACCACCTGCACTTGTAGTATTTACTTCTGATCCTCTATGGCGTGAATTGACACGATCAGTGACATCGAAAAACATTCCTTAAATAGGACCCATATGCTTGTATTTAAAACCTTTCTTATAGATAATCGCAACGATATATAGTTTATAATATTACAGTAACGTTATTCAAAAACCATTGTGTTCGTCCTAAAATTCTACATTTTTTATTACTGGTAAAAAATTTTTATAAAAATTTACGGTTTTTGTGAAATTTAACATCAAAGATTTTAAATATCCGCCATATTGAAACTGTTTAAGATATCGTAACGAAATTGTATACACCTGTTTGACCTTCCAATTTGAAGTTTCTATCTAAAATAGTACTCAAGTTATGAAATAATTTGTAAAAAACACAAACAGACGGACAGACAGAAAACTAGGCATTTCAGACCCATATTTATGTGACGTTTTTTGATTGTCTTGACCTAAGGAACAAATACACAAAAATTTTCCAGGGATTTTGTAAACACCCAGTATACAGGAAACCGCATCTTTCACAAAATTGCACTTTAAGTTTTATATATAAAATATTTAAATAGCTATACGTGTTTATAAATAACAGTGGATTTTATGTTGGCTAGTCAAATTTATTAAAAAAAGTCACAACAGATTGTGAGTACTACACAAATATCAAAACATGCAATAACCCAATGTGCTACATATCGCATCCGAGAGAATGAACTACAAAGAGCATTTATAACATTTTTTT
>JAGFPH010024889.1:0-11141 GCA_018207615.1 Philaenus spumarius
ACATGAATTACAAATGCACGTCATTAAAAACAATTAAAAAAATAAAAACTCAGCATAGAAATCAAACTGTTGACGAATGACGAGTATGTAGGCTGGCTGTACGTTCAACTGATGTGAATAAACTGAACGAAGTTGCGGCGGGAGTGATTGTGGCTGTAGCGTTAGCACCAGTTGGCGGACGAATCCGTTTTAGTGGGGAGGGGTGTTTGTTCAATGTCCTAATGCTCTTTGTTCAGCTGACCACATTTGCTGCCAGATGGACGAGTCCATTTGAATGGGAGCGGAGTGAGGGTGGTTGGTGTTATATTGCCATCGCCAACCACCCAAAGATTTTACTTTATTGATATATTGTGTAGTATCATTTTTTAAAGTAAATATTCGTCCTTAAAACAAACAAATTTATCTTTCCCGTTTTCCAAAATTGGTGCAATCTTAAGTTGGCGCCTTCTGCGGCGACGTAATTCGCAGGATTAATCTCTGGTCCTCAATAAATCACTAAAAATATGTGAAAAAATGTATTCAATTAATTTTTTCTGTTTTGTCAAAAAAAAATATATGTGGTACCGTATCTTGAAAAAAATAACATTTTATGTTTTAACATTCCTGTAAATGTAACCTGACGTTCAACTCACACTGTAGGTAGTGGATGTAAATTATTTAAGAAGAACCGATTATTCCATGTTTATATCTTGACTGGAACCAGAAATATTAAGTCATTCAGATATTTTCAACCCGTTTACAAACAAGACATACTTTTTACAATAGTTTTCCCTACCTATGTTTATAAAGAATTCTTGTCTTTTCAGTTGTCGAAATCCGGTCATGCAATTTTACATTCTGTACACAACCAAGATATTTTAACAATGTAACTAAAATATTTTAAATTAGTTTAGCAAAAATAAAATTTGATTTTGTTGTCCGAATATTTGCAGCCACCTTCATGTTTGCATTCTTTTAAGTCAGTTTAAAAATATAAAGGAATGCAAGCATTAAGTGTGGGTGCAAATATTCTCAGTTTGACCAAATAAAAGTATAATAACAAACCATTTTGGTTATTATAGTCTAAACAATATTGTTAATATCTTTTTATCCCCCATTACACCATATCATGGGCGCCCATACCTATGGGCAGAGAGGCCGCGGCCCCTCCTAGCTCCTTGGGAATGGAAAATATGTATATTATTAGTTTTTGTCAGGTATTTCTCTTTTAAGAGATTAACACTAAAGTATGTTTTAAGTGTTATGTGCCATTTGATTTTACATATATTTGTTTTATTTTGTACAAGAGTTCAAGCATGAGCTGCTGGGTCGCTACTTTGTGCAGCCTCTAGGAGTGTTATAGGTCTTTGTGTATTCATTGACGGTACAGACTCAATGCTGTGTGGATTAAAAAAGCCCTGAACAGCCAAATCGGTTTCCCAAATTTGGAAAGTTTTCTGGGGAAGGTCAAAAATTTCCTTGGACCCCTTTTGCCGAAGGAGGGGAGGGTACTCCTTAATCCGCTAAACCGATCTAGCCCCCCCGCCCCCCAGAAAATATTATATGGGCACTTATGCACCATATGTAATATTAGCGGCTGTCAAGTCCGGCTCTTGGAGCTCCTCCAAATTTCCTCTACAGAAATTGTTGACAGGTAAAACACATAATATTCAAAACAAAGTACAGACACTTGATCTTTAGTCTACTATGTAGAGCTCGCTGATAAGTCATATCTCTTTCACACCAGAATTTTGTATATCCTTACCTCAGTATGTGAGGCTCGTTGTCAGATATTACTTTGGCCTCCCCGACAACACTGACATAAAAGCAATAACATATAATGAAATCCCATTTTTTCATAAAATCACCATTATTTTATGTTTCATGTCAAAATTTCCTAAAAATATATTAAACTTTCTATTCCTTTGCGGCCCTTCTGAACCCCAAGCCCTGTGGCCATGGCAACACCGGGCCACTTTGTAAAATAAAGATACAAGTACAATAATTAGTTCCTAATTCATGAACGTCCGTCGATATGGGCAAGGAGGGGCTTGAGCTCCCCTATGTTTTTTTAGTTAGTGGAGTAAAAACAAAAAGGTTAAATAATTTACGCATATCGATTCTAACTAACATGCCCAAGGATTTGTCTGGTGTACAGAATTTATAATACATACACTGAGGCACTAGTGTCAAGGTAAGGCAGGGTTGCGAGTAGGGGTGGTTGAGATGCCTAGATCTTGAGGCGAGAGAGAAGTGAATCGAACATAATGCTTCGTTTGGGTTGTCACCTTCTGCACTGACTATTAGTCCTTTTAAAACGTGGTTGGATCTTGTTCAATTAATGCCAGGAGTAGAGACTACTTTCATTATACGTTTTTTAAGGGTTCATTCTGAAAATCGGGGTCCCGAAATCCCAAAATATTGGCGTTATTCATACAAATACAAAGGATTTTTTTTTCAATAATCCAATTAACAATCTTAAATGACTTAATGAAATGACCTTATTTTAAAGGGATTAGGGCACCTGAAGGGCACCTGGATTAGGGAATTTTAAATTAAGAGTCAGTAGTTGGCTCAAACTGAAAGCTTTTTATTCCATCCAGGAGTATTTGATTTGTGACACTAGTTCATTAAGTTTTTAAATGTTCATTAAAATAGGTTGTCTTTTTGTAGTTGATTGTGGTTGTATATTTGTATTGATTTTGACTGTTTCTTATAGTAATTTTATTTTATTGTTATATTGATGTCACTTGAAAAAAGTGATGTGTGTTGGAAATTTTTCTTCAAATTTTGCTCATTTTGTTAAATTATGTTGACACTGTCTATTGCCATAAAAAATGTGCTTAATGACAATAAAAGATTTTGAATTTTGAATTTGAATTTTTGAAACTAAACGAGAGGGATTTCGATTCACGCCTTACCATGTCCCAAGACTATTGCAGCCTGTGAATGAAGCGAATCTTCTTCAAGTACTGGTCATGTCGGATGAAGCTCATTTTGAATTGTCGGGAAAAGTTAATAAACAGAATTTTTGATATTGGTCTGATGAGAATCCAAGAGAACTTTATGAACGATCACTTCATCCCCAAAAAGTGACTGTTTAGTGTGGAGTGGCGCAGTTTAGGATCATTGGCCCATATTTTTTTTAGAACGATATCGGAGTGCTTGCCACTGTTAACTCAGAATGCTATGTGGCCATGCTCAGAAATTTTCTGATACCACAGTTACGTCAGTTAGGAATCGACACAAATTCTATTTGGTTCCAACAGGATGGTACGACTTGTCACACATCAAATGAGTCAATACCAGTTTTACATCAACTGTTTCCGGGACATTTGATTTCTCGGTTTGATGATGTTCCATGGTCTGCGCGATCCCCAGACCTGACCTCTTGTGACTGTTGGCTATGGGGCTATCTAAAGAGCAAAGCCTTCGTTTCTAAGCCCCAGAATATTGCTGAACGAAAGCAGTGCATAAGAAAGGAGATCACTGCAATTCCTCAGTCAATGTTGCGGAAGGTCAATGAAACGAGTATGCAGAAGAGGTGGGAGGCCTGTGTGGATGTGGAAGGACGACACTTGACAGACATTATTTTTATCATAAGTAGAAATGGCAAAATCATGAACATATTTTAGTTTGGTTTGTAACATTAAACTATGTTTTGTTATTTAGTTTATTTTAAAAAATATCCTGGTTTTTTTGGCTCATCCCGTATAAAATATTTATTTGTCTGGGTAAAGTATATTATTTAATCTAAAATAGGGTGGAAAATTTATATCAGAATTTTTAATTATGTGCACAATTTTAATGTTGTTGCATGAAGTGAACCACTGCCTGCAGAAGTTGCAGATTTCTATTACAAAGTGATTACTTTGAGCTTCTGAAAAAAGATTGTCTTATGTTTTCGACTATTTTTTCTGATACTGGCAGTTAACCAAATGAACGTACAGTATATGGTTACTGGCATAGTTTCTTAATTTGTTTTTACCAGTGATATTATATACTAATTTCATGTGATGACTGTACTAAAGTTGCTGCAGTTCAGCAAACTACAGAATGTTGAGTTTTTTCTTTATTGTTTTCTAGACTAAATCATGAACATTTCATTTCAATAACTCAACAATCAACACAGCTGAATATTTATTAATTTGAGATAAAACAGTAAAGTCAGAGAATCCATTGCCACCAACCGATGTAGTTTTCTTTTTTTGGACCCTTTAAAGTTAGTTCTGTTCATCAGTTTCAAGTTCAATCATTGTTTTTGAAATGTAAACTTCTATAGGCACACCATGTCCAAAAATTTTATTTGTATACATGTGTGTGTAGCAGAGTACATAGTTTTCTTGTTGCTGGGGGTGAATCGGATTTTACCGTCACACTCTATTAAACGAGTGTCACGCTCTAATGTGAAACGCTCTATTCCGTTAGTTTGAAAAAACTTTGGTCTTGCCGAGATTCGAACCAGCAGAGTTCATCACCATAGACTTACGTTTTAGCCGGTTAGGCCACGAACTTATTGGTAGTTTAGTATATTTGAGTTGGGTATATAAGTGTAACAGCTTGTCCAACGTCACAGGCTTAATCTGTTAATGTTAACACAATCTAAAGTTTAACTGGTAATACTTCTGAAATGGACAAGTGCTTCCTCATTTCGTAAGTTGTGTTAAAAAAATTGACACCTGCTTCCTCATTTCATAAGTTGTGTGGGAGTTTACACTTCTCCCATGTGGTCTTAAAGCACACCATTACATTTTTTTGTTAGATGTTTATTTGCACATTAAGATTGCATGTTACAAATGAGTAACTTATTCATAAAGGTTAAATTAATCCATAAGTAGTTTAGCCACTTTATCATCATCTTATTTGTAGGTAATTTTAGTTATCTATATAACTAAAAGTTGTGAGTGGAGTTAATATTGTTGCACTGTGTTTAATTCATAGGGTAATGTTACACGATTGACTTTCTACTAATCCACATTACCCCAGTTCTTGTGTTCTAGTCGACTGACATACATCATAGTGAATTGAAATGGTTTTAATTTAATTGAAATTAAAAAAATATGTGATGCAGAAGATACTGCAGTGGCGGCTGCTGCAATTATCATTGCAGTTGTTGGAAGCCAGCAAGATCATCGTCATCGCCCACGGAGGTTTTGGGCAAGGCTTAGCCTTGATTGAGACGGAAACATTTTTTTTCGTCAATCCAATTCATCATGAGCAAAATACACTTAATACTAAAACAGTAAGTAGTAATAAAGGAACAAGTAAATGCACTTAAAAAAACAAAACTGAACAGGAGGAATATTTGTTTAAGTTTCTATCAGTAAAGTTGAGCAACATGTTTCGACAAGTTCACACTGCTGTTGTAGATTCGACTTCCTTTGATACCTAGTGATTTGATTCGGGTTGCGTTCCGTTCGGCCCGGCATGGTTAGACAAAGCTGGGCAACACGTACACACTTGTTCGACATTGTCGCTCGACATCGTTCCACATGTAGTCCAGTAGAATTATAGAAACATTTTTGAAAATTTATTGTAATTCGTTTCAGAATGCCATGTGGAAAAATCGATGTATTTATGGCTGGTCTACAAGGGCTAGACCAGTTCGCCATGGAGAACGATCCCGCGACTGCCACTGTGAGGACGTCACGGCGGTAATGCCTGCTCCATTCCCCCCACCACTTTTCATAAGTACTTTCTACTACAATAATTTAAATTTCTTATCAAAGTTGTACAATTTGTATGATGGCCTCTTCTTTATTTAGTTTTAGTATTGACACTACACAAAGCAATAAGTAAACAGTGAACAAAAATAAGAAGACAGGGTTACAATAAAACTAACTAATTTGTGGGTAATAAACCGTTGTAGTGTACTGATGGTAGCATACTTTTAATTTGATTCTCCGAAACATTTCTGAAAACTAAATACGAAATTGAACGAAATGTGTCACATCATTATTGAAAATAATTGTATTTATTACAATAAACCAGTAAAACTTGAATGTCATACTGCAGTTTAATAAAACATGTGTACCATTGACTATGTAAGCATTAGTCTATGGTATAATGCTTATATAGTCAATGGTAATACGGTACTTATAAAATAAAACACATAAAACTTATAAATACTTACACATAGTGACTATGCACATTCATATAATAATTACTGTTGACAAAAAATATATAGAAATTTTTCTTCCTTAGGCCTTGGTAATTTAAAAGTTGAATTTAAACAATTGAACTATTTTAATTTAAATTGACACTGTGCAATTTAATTTAGTCTAGAAGTTTAACTTAAAACTATGTTTTATTTTTTATTTTTGTCATCAATAATTTTATTACTTTAGGTTTAAATTTGATTCTAATTATTTGCATATTATATATTTATTTATATCTAATTATTCTGACAACTTTAAGTGCATTTTGCTAGTAAATATTTTTGAAAAACAGTTTAACTTAAAGCTGCAGAAGAAATTACTTGAGGACTTTGGTAACTTTTTAACATAAAGTAACCTCGCTTGCAACTCTTACATTAAATAAATAAATATTTTTTTAATGTTTATTTTAATTTGAAGCTTAGTACTTAAAATTTGTTGTTTTTAAATTTTGAGTTATCAATAATTACCGGTACTCTAAGTTTAAATCTTATTATTATTTATATATTATATAATTATTTATATCTCATCATTCTGAAAATGTTTGTTTTAATGTATTTTGTTAGTAAAGGTGTTTCTTGGAATATTCAAGTAACGCTACAGACAATAATACTTGATAATCTTGGTAATATTTCATAAAGTAATCTCGTCTGCAACGTAACATTATAAATAAATACCTTGCTAAAACGGTCTGCTAGTAACTTGACCGCAATGCAACATCATAAAATATACCAGGTGTCTTAAAAGTCCCCCCCCCCTTTAACTTGTGTGTTTGTCAAAACAAACAAACATAATTTGGGGAACGATACTTAGCCCAAAGTATCTTTTGAAGCAATCGGAAATTTTGAGTGCCCCATAAAAATGGGGGATTTTGGGGGCAACTAAAAATTTTTAAATGGGAAGTATGGTCATATGATACCTCATTTTAAAGGTCTATTTAAGACTAGGAAATTGACATAAAGAAAATAAAAGTCAGACCACCCGAAACAAAATGGCGGAACTAATTGACATTTCATTTTTGTTAAGTTTTAATTCGAACAAATCTGTGTTTGCTTTTGTTTCATTTGGAGAAAATGATTTCAACATAAAAGTTTAGAAATTAAACAAAACGTAAAAATCATATAAACAAAACCCCTACAAAAATTCGCGAACAAAGTGAAACAAAATTTAGAATATTAAATTGCCTTGTTCAATTAACAGCACCCTTTGGCCTGAAGCGTTTATTACCTGTGTTTTGGAAACATTTCAGGTTGTTTGATTTAATTTAAGGACTGACAGAGATATCTGTACATATGTTTTTGAATAAAATACGTTTTAAAGTAAAATATGTTTAAGTAATAAAGATGCTGTTGAAGATGAGATAATCGGTTAGTTCTCCCTAATCATTATTATTTGTAGTTGCACATGCTCTCATGTGTTGTTGTTCACCATCCACTGTCTCATGTATTGACTAGAGTGTTCAGAAATGTGAAGGCGATCCAGAACTACGTGAAAACACTAAGGTCGGCCACACACAGAATCAGACACGGTCAGTCACCTTTAGTCATTTTGACTAATAGCGACTAAAATAGTGGGTTTAGCATGGGTGGTTATGGGGTCGCCACATATTGCATCGAACTAGACGAACAGACGCAAACAGGCGTCTAAAGACGTTTTTCCTTGACTGACGCAGCTCCCTCAAAAGACACCTTTAGCAATGAATACAGAATACTTTACTGTATTCATTGCCTTTAGTCAAAAGCTACTGTCCGTCAGAGCCACCTGCGCATGCGTGCTCCCACAACCACTCCTTGTCACGTGTATTCTCTTCCCGCTCCGTACAATCAGCTGTTCACTGTAATTTACATTGCGTAGTGGTTTGCTAATAAAGTTCGCTGTTGTGAATGAATTTCATTAGAAGCCACGACCATTGACGGGAATGATGCCACAAACTTTGTGGATGTCGACAAATTTGGTTCGTGTCCAAAACCAGCCTGCGATCTACAACACAACGTTGAAAGTTCACCACAATGTTGACTTGATCAACATGATCTGGACGGAAATAGGAAAAGAGCTTGGCGTTCCAGGTAAAGTAGCTTCCTATACAGCCTAATATGATTCATGTTTCCTTTATTTCAATTTGGCAACGTGAGATGGAAAACAACTCTACATATGGCAAGGGAAAACATTAAAAACTGCTGCTGATATTGTTGCTGGTCCCGTGGTAGAATTTCTAAAAACAGCCACAGAAAGAAGTAAGCTCCACGAAACCCCCCAGAAAACATACAGCCCAATTATGTGTTTTTAAATTATCTGGTAGATGGCACCGTCAATTCAAAACCTCAGTTATGGCAACCTCGATTGAATTAATTAATGATGAAGAAACCGAACGATACAACAACCAATATTCTGGAAGTGCTTCTACCTCCAGCGCATCAGGTAGTCATCATTCATTTCCACTTAACCCGCTAGCCCATGATGAAAGAGATACTCCTACCTTTCACACCTTCTAATAAGTTGTCTGTTTCACCAGAATTTTCAACTCTTGATTATATGTTATATTATAAAAAAAAATTTGATTTAGTTGTATTTTTATAATTATATTGTAGTCATGACGCCCTGTGACTAAAACCCCCACACAGGATTAGTCAATATCAGTCAAACAGACAGAAAAGACTAAAGGCATCTTTGACTATTACTGACCATGTCTGATTCTGTGTGTGGCCGGCCTAAGGATTCAGAAGACATTGATGTACCGTATGTATTGCATCAGCTATAGACATTGAAGACGAGATTTATGATGTAGATTGTAATTATTAATAAATTGTTCTTTAGTGCAATACTGTAGATACATGTTTGATATTTGTAATTAACTTAGAAGTCTAAATTAACTGTCTTAGATTATGCAATTCAATTGTAAAGTTAGCATTTACAAATTTACAATTAAAAAAAAAAATACAAAGCAGCAGTCTTTGCACTTTTTGGAAAAAACCATTAATTCTTTATTTAAAAGCCGAATTTCTATGTCAAAGGTCAACCGTACAAAAAACCTTAGATGATTGTTTGTTAATACTAAATATTTTTTGTAATATGTCGCTTTGACGTAAATGTTGTATTTTACGAGATAAACATAAAAAAAAGGTAACATGTATGACAGAGCTGCGGCCATTTTGGTTTTTGCGTTTAATCTGCCACCAGCGGCTAATGTCCACCATCCAAATAATGATCCCCCATGTTATAACGAAGAGATTGAATCATCAAAAATCCCACGGATGTACAATATATCATGCCAACTATGACGGTTGTAGGAGTTTGTACTAGCGCTTTGTACAATAAGGCAGTCCGCACTCGGGTCGTTGTGCTATCGTCAAGGAAGCGTTATTTTTACGCCTGGTCGTTTTTGCCTAGGTAAATGATTGGGGTACCGCAACGGGGCGTCAAGCAATCGTCAAGAGTGAGAAGCGTAGTCGTTTCGTTGTAGGTGCGTTTCAAGCGTTGTGCACTGCAGTCCTCAAGCTTAACGATTACGCACGTGGGTGGTTGCAAACATTCAATTCGAAGGGGAGGTTGAAAAAAAGGAAATATATGATTAACCTAGTTATACGAGAAAAAATGTTGTAGAGAAAGTATAGGTGGAAATTGGCAAAAGATAATCTATCTATCTATCTATTATATATATATAAAAATGAATTGCTGTTCGTTAGTCTCGCTAAAACTCGAGAACGGCTGGACCGATTTGGCTATTTTTGGTCTTAAAATGTTTGTAGTAGTTCATAGAAGGTTTATACGTAAAGAAAAGTTTGAAAAGTTTCCCGAAAAAGTTTCAAATTTTTAAGAAACTGAACAGCATTTATTGTATGAACTCAAAACCATAGCTCACAAAAACAGCTGTTCGTATAAAAAGCTTATGTTTGTTTACATGTATTACCATAGCAACATTACTTAGCAAATTTATAATCACTTTAATACTCTTCAAAACCAACAGCTTTTTAAGGTTAGATTGAAAAACTATAAACAAACACAAGGAAAAAATCAACGAAAAAGGCTTACAGAATTATTATAATTCAACTCAAACATTGGTTATTAAATATCTATATAGGCCTACTTAGAGATATGCTATTTAAAATATTGTTTATATAAAATATATCATAACTATGAATTTTTTAATACTTTTCAAAACATATTTTCGCTATCAATAATAATAATAACAAACAAATTATTTGACACCATGCATAACCATAAACATACAAGAGTTTAAACATATTTTATTGAAAACTAAACAAACCATCTGAATTAAACTAAATGCCATTAAAATACCACATTCGTAGCTTTATTTTGATGTATACTGTATATTGTATATTTAAATACTAAACAATATATATCTTATACTAATTAGGCCTATACATTTAAAATTACAAAGTCTATTTGGACCAGTTTGTTACATCTTAAATTAACGCGGATGTTACAAAGTGATTCAAATTTCTTTTCTACGACCCCCAGCTAATTTAAACCCTCGCTAAGAAAGGGTTAAAAGAAATTCGAAATTTTAGGGTGGTTTGGGGAGGGGGTCGAAGTTACTAAAAATCCCTATAAGAATTAATTAAAATGAAATTTGGTACGTAGCTTCCTCTAAGGCCGTAGGTGCTCGCAACATTGTCAATGAAATTAAGTGAAAGTCAAACTTAGTAAAAACTATAAATTAAAACGATATATTTAAAGCTTTTCTTGTTAGATAGTAGTTTACAGGAATACAATTTTCAGTGCTTTCCTAAATAGCGTAGACTTTTTTTCATGACCACAGTAGGATACGCACAGGTATTCAACGAACACTTAAAAAGAATTACAATTACGTCAAAAAGACTGAAAATACCAACAACCACGGGCAACGCCGTACGGGTCAGCTAGTTTATGTATATTTTTTAAATACAGTTATATCCTATATATAAATATATATCATATATTATAAGGATTATGAAACTGTAGGCCTACTTGTTAAAATTTTGCATTATATACGTCATTATATATTTA
>JAGFPH010024890.1:0-11140 GCA_018207615.1 Philaenus spumarius
AATGCATAGACTTTTATGCCATATTTGGCTGGTTTACTGGGCATGTAAACCCTAAATCTGCAGTTCCCCCGAAAACCTACTAATTGCTCGTCAATAGTGAGATAGTCTGATGGATTGTAAGTGTTTTGGAGGTTTGTAACAAATCTTTCAAAAATTTCTCTTATTGGAGCAAGCTTATCTAGTTCACTGCGTTGAATACGGGTTTTTGTATCATCAAAACGTATACAACGCAGCAAAAAGCGAAATCTGTGTTCACTCATTGTAACATATGCTAATTCCACTCCCGTACCTTTACTGATATCCCATATTTCAAACAAAGACCGTCTGTTTGATTGTAAAACTCCTGTCAAATAAAGTAGCCCAAATAGAGATTTCATTTCTAACAAATTCGTCAGTTTAGCACCTCTAACTCTTTGGTATTTTCCCCTTATTTTCTCTATGTAAATATTTGTGTACTGAACGATTTTTTCTTGTATTTCATTATCAAGAATGCATTCTAATGTCTGAATGTTTGTAGTAGCATTTTTTGCGTTACCTTTAGGTCCTGGACGATGGAAATTAGGAATAATGTTGTGACGTGGTGTCCGACTCGTTCGAGGGATTTGTGGTTCCAAATACCATCTGGTTGTCTTATTCTTCCCAATGTAAAATAGACGATTGTCAACAGCAGATTCGTCTAAATCAGACAAAGTTTCCTCTGCAATTAGCGATGGCGGCTGGGTTTCTTCCATCTCATTGTTCACTTCAGGGGAAGGTGTAGCATCAAAAACATTTTGTTGTATTTCTTCTTCTGCATTCTCTTCCACATCACTATGGTGAACTGGTTGGAGTTCTACAAAATCTTCTTCCCTTTCGTCCGGGTCTTCGTCATCACTTACATCACTATGAACATCACCTTCAGTTTCATATAACCACCGTCTTAATTGTTCTCGATCTCGTTCTGACATTTCTTAAATATTAACACATAAATATATCACTAAAATAAATATATACAGTAAATACGGCCACTCAAATACAAAACAAAACCACTACGTGTCTGGTCGCGCGGAGGACAATAGTCCTCCAAACTGAACGTTACTTTGTAAATAACCAATAACTTATCAAACCCGTCACGTAATAGTGTTGCCACTGCACTGGCTACTGCTAGACGAATGGGGGGAAAGGTAGATGACCGCTCAAGGTCGTAGGTGTTACCAACATGAAACTGTCGTAAACAAAATTTCCCTGGAGGACAATAGTCCTCCGCGCGACCATCGGAGTGTTAAGTGATTGCATATTTAACTAGCCAGGTACTCTTTAACCCGAGAGAGAGAGAGAGAATACCAATTAAAATTTGTATAGTCATTAGTATATTAAGCCTATACATCAAAGAAAATAATATTGTTTCAGTGCTCTAATAAACTTAAAAAATAATTGTGTAACGAGAAAGTAATTTCAACTTAATAAAGTACAAATTTGTTAACCATAAAGAGTGAGTCATTGTAGAAGTTTGGAACAAATAGAATAGTAAAACTCATTAATATCACATTATAAGTTTTGGTTTCCACAACTAGTGGGGAATTTCAATTTTAAATAATATATATATTGAATATATTATAATTTGGCGACCAACGTGCTGGCTAATTGTTAAATATTCAATCAAAATTTGTAAAGGAACAATCAGTAATATTTAATAGTAGTTAGAAATTTTAAATAGTTAATATTTAATAATTTAAATTCACAAAAATGGCAGAATCAAATACATACAATTTAAGAGAACAGCCTAAAGAGTCAAAAAAGAAACTAGAGGGTGATTCAAAAGTTAAAACTTCTAGGCCTAAACCAAATGTAGATGCAACTACAGGGGAGATGGTAGAAATTGTAGAAATTCAAGAAGTTAGGCTTCAAAAAGAGGTAGTTGATACAAATATTGCTGATGATAGTGGAATGACACAGCAAGGGAGTAGTAATGATGATAGGGTAATCCAAATGCTAAGCGAAATGATGAAGGTAATAGATACAAAGTTTGATACTAAATTTAATGAATTTCAAACTGATCTAAATTCTAGAATTTCTGAAAATTCTAAACAATTTAATGAATTTAAAACTGAAAATTCTAAGCAATTGAATGAATTTAAAACTGATCTGAATTCTAACCTATATGAAATGAACATAAGGTTTGATGCTAATTCTAACCAAATAAATGACTTGAAAACTGATTTAAATTCTAAATTAAATGAATTGAATGTTGAAGTAAATGCAAAATTAACTGAAAATAATAGCCAAATGATCAAAATGAAGGATGAGTTGCTAACAAAATTCGATGAGAAGATAGAGACTAAATTAGTTGAATTTGATAATCAAATTTCCATGAAATACAACAAATTAGAACAGAATGTTAGGGAAAATTGTAAAAGTTTGGAGGATAAATTAGAAGAAAACAGGGAAACTGCTAAATTAGAATTTTCAAATCTTAAATCTGATATGAATGAACAGAAACAACACTTAGAAAACTTAGACCGAAAGTTAGAGCATGGAAATAAAGAATGGGGAAAAGATTTAAACCAATTTAAGGAAAGATTAGATGCAACCGAAGAAGAAGTTAGAAAGAATAAGAGCGTAGGAGCTAGCAATCGAATAGTATATGTCAGTTGTGAGAATACAAGCAATACTAGTATACCTAAGTTTGATGGGAAGTCAGCTAATCATATTGAATACCTCAAACAAATAGAAAGGTATATCCAGAAAAATATAGAGAAAAGAATAAGGGAAAATAGGGAGATACAAACTGTGAGGGAGATAATAGACTTGTCTATGGAAGGAAATGCAGCTAGATGGTGGCAGATAGTTAGGGATGAAATAGAAGATTTTGAAACACTGAAGGAAAGATTAATAGAAAAATATTGGAATGACGAGGTGCAGAATGGAATTCGAAATAGACTGGAAGTTGAAAAATATAGGAAGGAAGGAAAATTAAGTAGAGCAGAGTATTTTATTGAGAAAGTCATTATTATGAGAAATTTAACACCAACACCATCTGAGGACGAAGTAGTACGAAGGATAGCAAGACATTTCGATGACAAGATTAGGGATGCTCGACGTGTGCAAAACATTAATTCGATTAGAGACATGGAACGTTTCTTAAATGAAGAGGACATAGAAGAAAAGAACGAGATTATTAGAAAGAATGAAGAAGTTAGGCGAAATTTTAGACCAGTTGATAACGAAAACAAATTCAGACCACAATATAGAGACAGAAATATGCAACCAAACAGAAATAGTAACAATTTTAACAGTTTCGGGCAATTTAGTAATAGGAATAATACATTTAGACCACAGTACAGGGAGAACAATTTTCAAAATCGACCACAATACCAGGGAAATCAAAATTACAACAAAGAGCAATATAGACCTAGAGTTCAAAACATGCCAAACAGATTTGTACCAAGCAGTCCACCTGGACATAACATGATACAATTCCAGAGAAGTACAGAACCTAGAGGACCAGGAAATAACAACGCTGTAAACATGATAAGGGCAGAAACAGAGCAGCAACAAGAAGTAGTATGTAAGACGACCCAGGCTTTAAACTAAAAAGCACTGGAACATCGCACAAGAAAATAGATCTGAGGGGGAATGTAAATATAGAATTAACAAGGGATATTCCAGTGCAACAATCAGAAGATAAAGAGTATACTAATAATAATATAGAAGAAAAGGTAATAAAAAATATAAAATATGATAGGCCTAAGCCAATAAATGATATTATAATAACCACAGTATTATGTGACGAGAAATTTCTAACTGAATGTGAGAGAGAGGGAGATATATCCGAAACGAACAAGAAATATAGGAATGATAATCCAGAAATTGAGATACAGTTGGGAGAAATAAAAGTAAAAGGTTTGATAGATACAGGTAGTAATGCTACATGCATACAGAAGGAATGGTTTACACAAAATAAGGAGAGGTTAGGTAGATATGAAGAGTTACCAGTAATAGGAATAAATATTATAACAGCAACAGGCAAGAAAAGTCGACGAATTGAAAGTATAATTATGCTAGAAGTTAAATTAGAAGATATATCATATGAAATGCAGTTGTTAGTAGTACCAGATTTGTTACGAGAAATAATTATAGGTATGGACAGTATAAATGAATTGAAGATGAAGTTGGACTTTGAAGGAAATAATGTAATGATTAATTATGATAATAGGGAAGTGGTAGTTAAGATGAATAAGGAGAGTAATAATGGTGTTAGGAATGAAATAGTAGGACAGGAAGAGTATGGTGTGTTAGAAATGTACAGATATTATGATAGATTGATAAATAATAATGAACAACTCGGTGACATAAAAGATTATGAGGTAACTACAGATGAAAGTAAACAAATTACAGAGGAGATGATTAGAACGGAGATGGATAAATTAGACCTATTAGACCAGATGCAAAAACGACAGTTAGGAGACATGTTAATAAAATACAGAACTATATTTTCAAGACAACCAGGTAGATGCAATTGCTATGAACACCCAATCAAAATTAAGAATAACAAATCATTTGTTCAAAAGAGTTATCCAATACCTTTGAAATATCAGGAACCAGTCCATCAAGAAATACAAAATATGTTAAAACAAGATATAATAGAAGAGAGTAATAGCCCATTTATTAATCCAATAGTCGTTGTAATAAAGAAGAATGATGAGGTGAGATTATGTCTAGATGCAAGGGGAATCAATGATTTAATAATACCTGATTACCAATGTAACAGAGGAATAAATGAAATATTAAGTAAGGCAAAAGCGACGGAATGGCTAAGTACAATCGATTTGACAAATAGTTTTTGGCAGATACCATTAGAAAAGGAAGCAAGACAATATACAGCATTTCAATATAGAGGCAGGGTATATCATTTTAAAGTCACTCCATATGGATTATCAACATCTTTAGCAGCATTAGTAAGAGGCCTACACCATGTGATGAAGGATGAGACAGAAGATTTCACTATGATGTACGTCGACGACTTAGTTTGCATGTCAAACAGCTTTCAAGAACATTTAGAACATCTAGAAACAATATTTTCAAAATTTAAAACAGCCAATATGACCATAAAATTCGAAAAATCAAAATTTTGTAGAAAAGAAATTCCATTTTTAGGTTTCAAATTAACAACAACAGGACTGACCGCAGATGATGAAAAAGTCAAGGCGATTAGAAATTTTCCTTCACCTAAAAACCATAAACAAGTCAAAGGATTTATAGGCCTAGCGAATTTTTATAACAAATTCATAGATAAATATTCAGATTTAGTAAAACCTTTGCTACACTTAACTTCAAAAAGAACAAAATTTAAATGTACAGAAATAGAGGAGACAGCTTTTAGAACATTGAAAGAAGCATTTTTACATACAGTAATGTTGAACCATCCTGACCCAGATAAAACATTCATATTGCAGACAGATATCAGTAATTTTGCTATAGGTGGTCATTTATACCAGATCAAAGATAATGGAGAGAAAGCAGCTATCATGTTCATGAGTAGGACACTGAAAGGGGCTGAAATAAACTATTTCACTACAGAGAAAGAGATGTTAGCCATACTATTTTGTTTGCAAAAAGCAAGACCATTGATTTTAGGCCATAAAATAAAGATAATTACAGACCATCAAGCATTAACATTCATTAGAAAATGCAGACTACTAAATTCAAGACTATCACGGTGGATACTTTTGATTCAAGAGTATGATTTTGAGATAGAGCATTGTAGGGGAGTTGATAATATTGTGAGCGACACATTAAGCAGGAATCCTTGTGATGCAGGAAATAAAGATTTAGAAAAGGAAAATCCAAAAATTATAATAGCCTATTTGAAGAGAATTGTAGACCAAAATTGTATGCATAATTTAAAACATTTAGACATTCAACAGCAGGAGAACGAGGAGATCAAAGTAATCATGGATAACATTCAAAATTATGAAAATCTGTACAAATTAGAAGAAGGAATATTATTTAGGAAGGAAAAACAAAATTGGAAGATTGTAATACCACGTAATTTGGTAAACAAGTTAATAACAGCATGCCATGAATATTATATGCATTGTGGCATAGCAAAATGTACACAAATTTTAAGGGAAAGTTTCACTTTTAGAAAAATGAATAAACAAATTAAATCCATAATTAAAGTATGTGAGTTATGCCAGAAATGTAAAACTACCAACCAAACAAATTTTGGGGAGATGAAAAGTGTGAGGACAGACAGACCAAATGATCAAATATCTGTTGATTTTTATGGACCGCTACCAACTGGTACAGGAGGAAATAAATACCTTTTTGTAATTATGGACACCTTTTCGAAGTTCGTACAAGCTTATCCGCTAAGAAAAGCAACAACCATGGGTGCAATAAAGAGTTTAGAAGAATATCTAATTAAATATGGAAATGTAAATAGAGTACAGTCTGATCATGGGACGCAATTCACGAATCAGAGATGGCTGAGCAATTTAAATAGCAAAAACATAACACCTATATTTTCACCTATAAGAAGACCTAATAGCAACATGGTGGAACGTGTGCACAAGGAAATTGGACGATGTCTTAGGACGTACTGCCATAAGAACCACAGGACTTGGAGTAAGTTCATACCCCTAATAGTAGAATATTTAAATGAAATACCTCATGAAACCACAGGGTATACCCCGAATGAGCTACAATTAAATAGGAAGACACACAGATTTTGGCATGACATTTTAAATTTAGAACATTTTGAAAATAGTGAAGAAAACTTGGAGATAAAAATTGAATTGGCAGCACAAAGAATTAGAAAGAAAGGAGTAATCAGAAACAAGAGACATAATGACAGACATAAATTAGTGGAGTTTGAGATAGGAGATAAGGTTTTGTTAAAAGAGAGCGGATATTCACACCAAATTAAAGGAGAGATGGCAAAGTTGTTTATGATCTATACAGGACCATACATAATTTCAAAGAAGATGGGTAAAACAACATACATACTGACCCATATCGACAGGCCTACAAGAATAAAAGGAATGTTTCATATTACAAGTTTGAAAAGATATTATGAGAAGGAGAGACTAGAGGAGTAGAAAGTTTTGAAATTTAAATAGAGGGCATAGAGTCAGTAAGGGGAGATTACCATAGGAGATTTGAACAAAATAAATAAACAAGTATTCCAGATTGTTCCTAATATGTAAGATAGTTATGAAATATTGTATATAGATTATAAGATGTTATTTAATTATTGAATTGAAATGTTACTATGTTTTTGTTTTGTTACTAAATATTTTTTGTTGTATATTATGTTATAAAGTTTACAAATTCACCAGTAAAAATAACAAAATGTTACTGGTAGAAAATTTAATAATTTATTTAAGAAAACAAGGTTTAGTTAAAAAATTTAAATTTTACGGGGCAGTTGTAACATTTTGTATATATTACAACGGAACAATTCAACGTGTTCTGCCCCACGTTCGGGAGCCAATTAAACAACGTATAATCGCGTGCTGACGTTCTTTTGTTGTATAATAAGTTACAACACCTACTGGAAGCCTTTAGCCAAAATTTTATCTTTAGCTTAGGTGATGCAACTGGGTGTCTGATACCTATTTCTATAAGTATTTCGACTGACTCTAACACTTTAAAATAGCTTCCAGAAATTAATAAGTTTACTAGCTCTGAATTTAATTTATGAGAACTCTTGATTATTTTTGATCTCAGGGAAATGAGAACAGTGGAACAGCCCTTATAACTTACCTTATTTGTGCTTTGATTATTTCTACAGCTAAACACATTTATTTGACTATTTCTAATAAAGGAAAATCTCATGAATGGATAACCATATAACAGGTAATTGATTACTCTCAGTATTTCAGTATAAAAATCAATAATTAATTTATTCAAAATTCAAAATCAAAACCTTTTCAAAATTAAACATAAACAACTCGCTTTTCTCACCATCTGCTTGTACATATAATTTCTATTCAATATTAATGTTAAACCTATAATTCTAATTTCTAATAGGCTTGGCAGACAGTCTAATTTCATAATCAATTTAATTTTAATCTATTTGAATTTAATTTATTTACATTTAACTTTAGGGAATATCGAATTTACATTTATTTAATTTATGATTTGAATTTAATTTGAAACTAACCTATCTCAACCAGTACTTTAAATATTTTTATTGAATTTACTCAGGCAATTAATTAAAATGGGGGACAACGTATTCTCGTTTACACAGACCTTAATTCAGCGTTTTTCACCTCCGGTTTTCCGTGATGGATGCCTCTATGTTGATGGGCTGGTGTTGTAGCTGCTAGGATGCTGTGTCTGGTAGCCTGGATTTTCTGATTTAAAGTTGTTGGGTTGTTATGATGGCTACAGATGTACTTGAAGAGCAGATCTGGTAGAATCTAGTAGAGTTACAGTTGATCCTATTTCTTCCTTGGTTCGTGAGAAGTGAAGTTCCGTTTAGAAGATCATGTCCTGAAGGATTGCCTATGTCGTCTCAGTATCGCCAAATAGAGTTATTTTTGCATTAACTCATTTGGATAGGCCGTAGAGTTACTCCTGAAGAACTACTTCTGACTTGTAGTTTATATTTAAAAGTTATTTAAGTTTAACGAAGAAAAAATATTTGCTGCAGAGTGACGTGAAGTCTACATTCGTAACAATTTGAATCTAGAGTGAGTCTTAGAGGGCGTCCGAGAGAGTCAGCGATTCCGAGAGAGTAAGCCCGTGGATTTTCCGCGTTCAAGCCTTTATACACTTCGTGACGTCATTTCTTACATGCCCTTTCCCTCATTTTTTCAGTATGCTAATTTTCCTTTTCTATAAACTCTTTTGGTCTAGAAATATGTCTAAATTCGCACTGGTTAATTTTATCTAATTTTCTTCTTTTCTTTTCCTTCCATTCTCCTGGAAAACACCAATTTCCCTGGTTACCTTGGTTGTTAGTTAACGCCCCTTTCTGTAACCGCAACTTCATCCCTTCCACTTTGACCATTGAAACTTACTTGTTTTTGATTTCCCGCTGTATCTTTTTTTCCTTTTAAGCTTTCCTTAATTTTCTTTTTGCACATTTTCCAGATTGTTCTTGGCTATCCGTACGTTTTTGAATCGTGTCTGTACTGTGATTTTTACGCGTGCGCGGCACGTTTACGTTTTTCCGCGACTTCCGCGACTTCCGCGACTGTCTTTCGCGTTCAAAGTCTTTTTTGTTTGTTTACGCCGATTGTCTTTAACACCTGTACAGTTCTAACACTTTTCACCATTTTTACTTATTTTTTCTCTTCTGGGATTTAGCCTACAATCGCAAAAAAGTTCTTTGGGGTTTTTTTTATTTACTACGCGAAAAATATTTAAGTTACTGGTTTCCTAACGATACAATGTTAATCTAACCCTAAATCTCTTTACTTTATTATTATTTAAAATTCAAAAATTCAACTTTTTTTATTACTTTAAAAGGCGTGAAAACTCTCACCATTTTATCTTAATTTAATTTTACTTTTTGTCCCCTTTTTTACACAGAACTATTCATTCTCTAATAACTCTTGTGAGTGAAAACCTTTGATTTTAATTATTTGTCCAATTTTAGGGTGTGTGAAATTTGACACTTAAGCTAACTTTTTTATTTTCAATAATTTGACTTTTTCTTATTTAACCTTTTATTTTTGTCTACTTATGTAGATTCCAAAAATGTCTGACTTTTTCAGTTTCGAGTTAAATTGAACTTTTCCCTTAACTTTAACCCCTGTTTACTTTGGTAGTGTTACCTTTTACGATTTGAAATTCACACGGCCGTAACTCACGCGTTTAGCGCTACGTATTAAACCATGAAAACCACAAATGCATAAAATTCCTGGATTCCTTTATTCCCCCAAAACTCAGCTACTTTCAGGCTAAGTCAGATTTCCTTTCTTGACGTGTCCTAGATCAAGGTTCATCTTGGGAGATAAGCCTTGCTATGATTTAACTTGTATTTTAGACTAACAATTGACACTCACCGAAGTCCGGCCTTGAAAACATCGAATTTTATAATTTAATATAAAAACCGATTTTTCCCGCCTTACAACGGCTAATATCCGTTGTAATATCTAAATAATTTCAAAGTTAAAGAGTCCTGGTTAACAAATAAAAATACAATGAAATGTAAGTTTCAGTATAAGCCTACAACCTAGCCTAGAGCAGTCAAAATTAATATCTTAATAAAGTAACTTCGGGATTTTAAATGAGTAAATTAAACCACAGTAAATACACAAATGATAACAAGCTTAAGCTAAATTAAATGAAACTTACCGTATAACATAAATAAATCAAATTTTAATCATAAAAATTAGCCTATAAAAACAAAGGCAAGTAAGAACAAAATCATTGTATTTAACCGATATAGATTAAGTTAGTTTTAGTGTGAATGAAATTATAAATTAAGTAGAAGCATTGTGTATAATTTGAATTATAAATGATTACTTGTAAAATTCTAAAAGAAAGTTAGTGTGTTTGATAACCTTAAATACAATCGCGTAAGTAATACAAACTCGATTCACGGCAGAGATGATTCCATTGTCTAAACTGTGATCAATGAAAAGGAGCAGGATTCAAAAAACAGATGTGATAAATACAATACGATACTGTTATGTGAAAATATAAAATGGATATTTTGGACTTTATTAACAATTCAAAGTGAAATAAACATTTAATACAATTAAAAAAGTGATACCAAGGACATAAAATATAACGGTAGTTGTAAAGTTCGTTATATTTAATAAAACGTGACTACATACACGCTAAGCAAATGAACACTGCTAACAGAAGTTATGGAGTTAAACTTTAAATGGCCGTATCGATTCTTGAAGCGGTAATTGTTTAAATTTATAGGCTGCCTTTTTTACAGTCCTTTCTGAATACCCATATAACACAGTTGCATTTTGATGAGCAGTAAATTAAACCAAATTTATAAGAAGAATTGAATTGACTTAAAGACTTTAAACACTGAATAGAAGAAAACTAAAATTAAATATCAGAGCTATAATAAGTAAACCTGTTTGTATCAGCACATAATAGAATCTGCAGCCTAGGTAATATTCTACCAAATTTTACCAACCCATATAACAAAGTACCAGAAATTTGATCTTCTAAATTAATA
>JAGFPH010024892.1:0-11137 GCA_018207615.1 Philaenus spumarius
TATTTTCAATACACAATGCATTGCGTGTTTCGCACGCCAACCCCCGTATTGGGAGTGTTTTCAATACACAATGCATTGCTTGCTTCGTATGCCAACCCCCATATTTGGAGAATTTTCAATACACAATGCATTGCGTGCTTCGCACGCCAACCGCCGTATTGGGAGTATTTTCAATACACAATTCATTGCGTGTTTTGTTAAAGTAAAGTATTTTTGTTGAACCTTCCTAGTTTTCTTATTTAATAGATCAGATCAAGCTCACAAGAGAGTAAGGCTGTAACCTACTGCATCCATGTGTATTGTACGTTGTAGTTTAAGCAAGTAAATCTAAATATCAGTATGCATGCAATGCACAATGGTGTAAAATACGTTGCTGGATCCTCTGTTGTGCTGTCTGTTTTATAATTTAATTTCCACTTTCTAAACCTAGTATTAATTTTTACTACTAAATTTCGGGATTTTGGGGGGGGGGTTGACCCCCTCCTTGTCTACGGCCTTGATATGATTATAATTTAAAAGAGTATAGCAACAGAAAAGAGCAGGACAAGGCATGGAGGGCACTCGCTGACAATACAACAGGTAGCTCCAACACTTTCGTCACCTCACATTGCTCGATTGCCCAGTGCCTAACTATGAAAATGTGTACACTCATGTATTCCTTACCCTCCAGACCCCTCTGTGCGTCCACGCTAAACTAGCCCTCCCAGAAAAGTTTTTCTAGAGCCGCCTGAGGTTAAAAGGTCGTTTGAAAAAACAAAATGCGCAGAATAATCTCCTATATTTATTTGTTAGATAAAACCCTAAAAAAGTTTCATTCCACTGCAAAAAGTTGTTACTTCCAGTCACAAAACGTGCTTCCGATTGATGGATTTGTTTTACTTAGAACATCAACGTGTGTACCAAATAGAACGTTAAATGGGGCCGTCAGAGTGCGAACACCATATAATTTTTAACGACACCCCAAAACGTGTTCTGGGGTCTATGATCAGTGCTCATTAACCACTCCTGAACTTAGATCTCACCATAAGAGTCACTGCAAGAGCTCATCTCTCCTACGGAAATTCGCTTATAATTTCAGTTTTTTTTTTTAAGAATCTGTTTCAATTCTTACTTGTCATTGTTTCGACACCTCCGCACAATATTCAAATTTTACTTTCTAATTGGATTCGCTCCGGCTTGAGGTAATTCGGTGGCGGCCATTTTGTTCCGCACTGGATATCGGAACAGTAGGGCGCCCAAGCAGGACCCCTGTGGGACGCCACAGCCTTGGGAACCGATCAATGGGGTCATGCCTGTACGGACCGAAAACCGCGTCATCTTACACCGTGAAATAGACGTATCGCTGAATTCGCTAGGACACTTGGATTTACCAAGAGAGGCCGGTCTATAAGCTCAGTCCGCTCACACGATTGTGAGCAAGATACGAATGGGAAACAGATTGATTTGGACTCAACCTACTATACGTTTATGTTCCAGAAGCGCCCACAATGTTCAAGAAGGTTTGAGAATGTTCTAAAAGGGACCATCGAAAGAACTTTTCAGAATGTTTGAGAAACCAGAAATGGTTATATAAAGCTAGTGGCAATAGTTGGGCTGCGTAATTCCTAGATCTAACCGTTTGCCCTCAATATATCTGAGATGGTCTATTGCACTCTGTATGTGTTGTTGTGCTGTAAACAGTAATGTGCATGTTTGACTAGGGTACCGCGAGGGACGCCAAACCCCTCTTAATAGATGCAGCTAGTCTGCACCTCCCTTGCGGTTAAGCTTAATATTTTAAATAACAAACAAAAACAATACACAGTCGTGCTGCTTTGAATAAGTCTGAGCAATTCACTAAATGGAACTACAGAGTATTTTTCCTATGCCAGAAGTCTGTGCAGTTCACAAAATGGAACTAAATAGTATGTTTCCTGTGCCAGAAGTCTGTGCAGTTCACTAAATTCAACCACATAGTATGTTTCCTATGCCAGAAGTCTGTGCAGTTCACTAAATTAAACTACATAATATGTTTCCTATGCCAGAAGTCTGTGCAGTTCACAAAATGGAATTACATAGTATGATTCCTATGCCAGAAGTCTGTGCAGTTCACTAAATTAAGCTACATAGTATGTTTCCTATGCCAGAAGTCTGTGCAGTACACAAAATGGAACTACATAGTATGTTTCCTATGCCAGAAGTCTGTGCAGTTCACTAAATTAAACTACATAGTATGTTTCCTATGCCAGAGGTCTGTGCAGTTCACTAAATTGAACTACATAGTATGTTTTCTATGCCAGAAGTCTGTGCAGTTTATATATAAGCGGGATTAATATTGTAATCAAGAGACAAAATTAACTTCGTATGTTTTAGGGTTTCAACCAACTATTCGGAAAATCGGTCTACTCACGAAGTCGTCGAATAGCTGCCTCAGTATACGAAATTGTATATGTAGAATTTGTTTACCCCTCGTAGCGGAAAACTCCCTTTGTGTGTTTGCACCTCGAACTTGCGGCCTCGGATTATCGGCTGCGCTTTGCGAGTTTGCACCAGGCGGCCTAGGATTTTGTACTGCTTCGCTTGGCTCGCAGCTGACAGAGTTTGCACCCCCGCCGTCTACGTCGTAACAGAAGCTACCCCAAGTACTTTTATAATATTTTGCATTTTGAACGATTTTGGGGGAACCAGACGCGCTATAAGTTCGTGTAAAAAAAAACAAAATGTGCAGAATAATCTATATATATAAAAGCGAAATACCAGTCACTCACTCATCACGATTTCTCAAAAACTACCGAACGGATTGAAATGAAATTTGGTATGTAGCTTCCTCGAAGGCCATAGGTGCTCACTAAAAAAGGGTTTGAAAAAATTCGAAATTTTAGGGGGGTTTGGGGGGATCAAAGTTATTAAATTACGATTTCTTCAAAACTACTGAACGGATTGGAATGAAATTTGGTATATAAGCTTCCTCTTTGGCCATAAGTGTTCACTAAAAAGGGTTTTAAGAAATTGGAAATTTTAGGGGGGTTTGTACGGTAAATTTACTAAATCACTATTTCTCCAAAATTACCGAACAGATTGGAATGAAATTTGGTATGTAGCTTCCTCTAGGGCCATAGGTGCTCACTAAGAAAGAGTATGAACAATTTATAATTTTAGGAGGGGTTTGGGGGATCAAAGTTACTAAAATCATAATTACAGATCTTTTATTATTATGACAATAGTGCTTTTATTATTTAAGATATATATATATATAAAAGCTAAATACCACTCACTGACTGAACATTTAAAAATAATACAATTACGTTAAAAAGACTGAAAATACCAACCACTACGGGCAACGCCGTACGGGTCAGCTAGTCTAAATATATACCACAAATACCACTCTGACTCATCACGAAATCTCAAAAGCCACCAAACGGATTGGAATGAAATTTGGTATGTAGCTTCCTCTAGGGCAATAGGTGCTCGCTAAGAACGGGTTTCAAAAAATTCGAAATTTTAGGGGGGTTTTGCGGGTGTCAAAGTTACTAAAAATCCCCATATTTAACTTTGATTTGTCTCTTCGTGCAAAGCCGGATCGGGCCAACTAGTATCATATATTTCTTCGTTTACATACAGCTCCTAAAATGTTTCATTCTAGTACAAAAAATTAAAAAAAACTCTACTATCGGTAAAAAAAGCGTTTCCGTTTATTGAATTTTGTTGGCTAACGGAAAGCACCAAAATGTTGGACTAAATCGGACATAAAATTCGGCGGTTAGAGTGTAAACACCAATCTACAATTTTTAATGACACCCCAAAACGTGATCGAGGGACCATGATCGGTGCTCAATTACTGCTCCCGACCTTAGGTCTTACCACAAGAGTCACTGCAATAGCCCATCTTTCCTATGGAAACAACAGAAATACTGCTAAATAATATCCCATAGTGATTTAAATAGTTGTTTCGTATATTATGAATACCAGTAAGCCCACGTGAAAAATCACAGGCTGATTAATTAGATACACATCAGAAATACATCATTTAAAAACAACAAACTATTAAAAAACAACATTAAGGAATACTTTTGTCTTGGCCTATATAACTATGGCGACGGGGATTTTTAACTCGGTAAATGTGTACAATAATAAGGATTATAAAACTGTAGGCCTATTTGTTAAACATTTTTATTTATACTGTATACGTTATTATATATTTAAAGAAATATAAAAATACTATCTTTTAATTGCTTTTTATTTCATATTGATGGATCAAATTATTTAGAAGTTATTAATGTTATATTGAAGAAATTAATAAATCGGCCACGCAGCTGGACCGCTGACGTGAGTTTAGCAAATTTCCAAAATTAAGTTTATATGCCTATGTTTTAGGGTTTCAACCAACAATTTGGGAAATAGGTCTACTCACGAAGGCGTTGAACAGCTGTCTGTGTGTACGCAATATATTAGTAGAATTTGTTTCCTCCTAGGAAGTGGCCTCGCGAGTTTGCATCACTTGGCTTTGAACTGGGTACTTTTATGGTATTTTACGTTTTTGTCGATTTTGGGTGAACCAAGCGAGCTATAAGGTCGCGTAAAAAAACAAAATGCGCAGAATAACATCCTACATTTATATTTTTAGAAAAAACTCTAAAAAATTTCATTCTCGTAGTAAAAATCTAAAAAAGATTTTACTTCCGGTCAAAAAACGTACTTCCGGTTGTTGGATTTTTTTTGGCTAACGAACTCGTCCGAGCCACATAGACAACCAACACGTGTACCAAATTTGGACCAAATCGGACTTAAAATGCGGCCGCTAGAGTGCGAACACATATATACATATATATATGAATTTTTTTTACACCCTAAAACGTGTTCTGGGGACCATGATCGGTGCTCATTTGCTACTCCCGACCTTGGGTCTCACCATAAGGGCCACTGCAATAGCTCATTTTTCCTATGGAAATTCGCTAATAATCGAATATGTTTATATGTTACACGAAGATATGTATAAATGTTTCCGAAAAATGAGTAGGTATTCTTTTTTTTTAAATATATTGATGATAAAAGGTTGCATTTATATACAGTTTATAACCTCAAAGCAAACATTATAACGTGTATTATAGCATACATTAGTTCTATAACTCATATTTAAAAAAAAATCATCTTCACAAGAAATTATAACGATAGAAGTTGTAAACATAACCCCAAACTATAATATACACTGGGGTTTTTTAATTATAACAGATGATGGGTGAAATCAGCTGTTTGGATGTAAGAATGTTTCTGAAAAACGAATAGGTATCTCTTCTTTAAATTTCTTTAAACAAGGATATTGATGGTAAAAGGTTGTACTTAAATACAGTTTATAACCTCAAAGCAAATAATATAACTTATATTATAGCATACATTAGTTATATAACTCATATTTAAAAAAATCAATCTACAAGAAATTAATTATAAAGATTGAAGTTGTAAACATAACCCCAAAATATAATCTACAATGGTTTTTTTTAAGTATAACAGATGTTGGGTAAAATCAGCTGTTTGGATGTAAGAATGTTTCTGAAAAATGAATAGGTATCTCTTCTTTAAATTTGTATAAACAAATATATTGATTATAAAAGGTTGTACTTAAATACAGATTATAACCTCAAAGCAAATAGTATAACTTATATTATAGCATACATTAGTTCTATAACTCATATTTAAAAAAATTAGTCCACAAAAAAATAAAGATTGAAGTTCTAACATAACCCCAAACTATAATCTACACTGTTTTTTTTTAAGTATTACAGATTATGGGTGAAATCAGCTGTTATATTATATGTTACTCACGTACGTACGCATGTACACCCACTTTTATATAGGAGTTGATGTCGTCAGACGTTTATGGAAGTATTCTAATTTGTTAAAGGTGTGCCGCATTAAGGGGTAGATTGTGCAATGTTGGTACACATTGAAGAAGTAGAATATGCAATATTATATGTCTGATTGTGCTATCGAAGGTGTGTGAAAGTCCTGCAATTATTGGTTGGGGATGTACGGGACGATATACATTCCGTGGACGTGAGCAGGGAAGTGGGCAGAGGGAGTATGGAAACACCTGGTGCTCCCTTCGTTAGCGGTATCTGTTAAGGAAGTCAGAGGACCGGCAGCGCGAGTGTCCTTCATCCATTGCAAGAGGCCGAAATGTTACTGGGAAGTATAGGCAGAACGTAAACACACGCTGCCTCTTATATTGTCCCGGGATTAAATACGGCACCGCGAATAGCAGTGGCAGTGGTTGAAAGTAAATAAGGTGTGTGTTTCAACGCCGCAGCGCATTCTACTAGACGTTCAACTAACTACGTGCATTCAACTAGTTCAGAACCGATCGGATAGGTAGCGTTGTCATATAGATCTTGAAAATTAATTCCACTATACGATTAAATTACTTTGCCCCAACAAACCGATTGATCAAGTTGAAAGATGTTTAAAATTTACAAAAAATTACCCTTCACGTTTAATATTAGTTATTCTCATTAAATGTTTTTAAATTACCGCTTTTTTTTAAACGGATTATCGGATTAGTTATTATCCATAGGAAATGTGGCTATTACAGTCACTCTTATGGTGAGATCAAGGTTGGGAGTAACCAATGAACACCGATCATTGTCCCCAGAACAAGTTTTGGAGTTTCAATAAAAATTAAATACTATACTAGGGCAAACCCCTACGTGCTCTGCACGCCAATCTCGTTGGAACCTTCTATACACATAATCATGTTATATTTTCTTTATAATAAAGGTGTAGGATTAATAACAAACCCAAAGCTAAGATGGTAAATAACGTTAAATGTTCGAATCAAATTATTTCGTACATTTTATAACAACAGTTATAATAAAGGTTAAAAGAACCAGCGATGCAACACTTTAATAAATAAATAACCTAAAAGTTAGAAATACAAATAATTGCTTCAAAGTTTGAAATCAGCTGTTAATGGAAATATTAGAACAAAAAGCTGTTTTATCTGTTATTTTATTCAATTGGTTGCTACGGTAATAAATGCAAATACATGTGTTGTTTCATCAGTCTAGGCCTGACCTAAGGGGTTTCCCGACTAAATTTACAAATATTGAATTAAAAAACGTTGCTATCAAAATGAATTATAGCCTATGTCACTCAGGAATAGTGTAGCTTTTTATTAGTAAAGCTATTTCTTCAATCGGTTCAGTAGTTACAGAGATTGCCCCTACATACAAACAAACACATTTTACCTCTTTATGATATTAGTATATATATATATAGGTGTTTTCACTCTAACGGTCGTATTTTACGTCCAATTTGGTACACATTTTGGTCCTTTAAGTCACTCGGACGAGTTCGTTAAACGAAAAAATCCACCTACTAAAAGCACGTTTTTTTACAGGAAGCAACAATTGTTTGAGATTGAGATTGTTTGTACTATAATAAACGTTTTGGGGTTTTTATAAAAAAACAATGTAGGATATTATTCTGCACATTCCTTTTTTTACACGACCTTATGGCTCGCATAGTTACTCCGAAATCGAACAAAACGTAAAGTACCCAAAAGTACCATAAAAAGTGGTTTTGTCCACTGCAAACGAAGCGAAATCGCTAACAACCCACTATTTCTCGTTGTAATTTGGGTATAAAATTGTTTAAATAAAAACTAACTTGTACTTCGGGGTAAAAGGAGGGGGGGGGGGGTTATTGACGATCAGGAGCGCAATTGTTGGGATGACAGTGAACTACGATGTAAACCCTACAAAAAAAGCTTCCTCGAGGCATTATCACTCAACAGGTAATAAAATACAATCGCACTAGATGTAGATATTCACCAGCGGGTGTTATGTAGAGTATTGTTGTAATAAGTATGTTTTATAGCCTGACGATGGACGTTATATATCCGAAACACGTGTACTGTAGATAGTTTGAAATCAATCTAAAACGCTACATAGAAATCAGCTCACCCTCTGCTGGCCAAACAATAGTATTGACAAAGCGTGTACAGTGCTGCTTCCTTTCGGAACTAATAAGAAACACTTCAACGGCAATGAAGAGAACATTGTCAGAATTAACGCTAATATTCCAAGTTACGTGCTAAAAACGCTTGTATATTTTGTAATTAAGAAATAAATTATTAATCTAAACCGATTTTAATAAAACTAATACGAATGTAAGTAGTTTTTTTTATATACTGCTAAGTTTAAGTAGCGTACTCTTCTGGCCAAACAGAACAGTGCTGCTATCCGTCGGAACTATTGTGAGCTATTGTGAGGTAGACCTACGAAGCGTGTACGTGAGTGCTGCTACCTACCAAATTGGCTATGAACTAAGAGTTTAAAAGACTGAAAGGAGAACTTGTATGATAATAAATATTGTGAACGTTGGTTGTTGACAGTCAGTGCTGAAATAACTTTGGCCTACAAACATAAAACTTTTTAAACTCTCATTAACTATCTTGGGCTATTGGTCTAAAATATTTCTGTTTTAATAGAATTACAAAAGTTTGAACTTCTGTTAATTTACAAATATAGGGCTACTAAATTAATTGTATTTCCGTCTTAATCAACTCCTATAAAAGCGAGTGAGTAACAACGTACGTACGTACGTGAGTAACAATATAATATATTAATTTCATCCATCATCTGTGTATAATTAAACAAAACCTAGCGAAGATTATACTTTAGGGTTATGTTTACAACTTCAATCAATCAATATAAGTCTGAAGTTGATTTTCTTCAAATATGAGTTAAAGAACCAAAGTAGGCTATAATACGTTACAAGATTTGCTTTGAGGTTATAAAATGAATATGAATACAACCTTTTATTATCAATATATTCATTTATACAAGTTTAAAGAGCGCCCCATTCGTTTAACTTCGGAAACATTCGTACATCTTCGTATAACATATAAACATATTCCATTATTAATTTCTTCATTACAATATCATCATTGATCTAAATCAATTGATCTATCAATAAGTTAGAAATCAATTAAAAGTTAACTAGGGGAGACCCCTGCGTGCTCCGCACGCCTACCCCCGATGGGACCTTCTAAAAAGATATGTTATGTTTTATTTATAATAAAGGTGTAGGATAAATTATAACCTCAAAACTAAGATGATAAATAATGTCAAATCAAATTATTTCGTATATTTTATAACAACAGTTATAATAAAAGTTAAAAGAACCAGTAAGGCTCAGGTGTAGGCCTACACTTAATCAAAACGTTTACCAAAAAGTTACTATTAATTACCGTATATTATCAATAAATAGGCCTATTATAATAATATGTCTTATTAATTTTTAATTAGGATGTAACATAGTTTTTTCTTATTTTTAAATTCCTTAAAGCAAGTTTTTATTGGTTTGTGTGTGTTGAAACATGTGTTGGTTGAGCCTAGGCCTAACTTAAAATATTATTTTGTACTAAAAGCTGAAACATTTTGCATACGCCGGCTAGTTGACGAATGAAAGAAACAAAATGGCGGCTCTACGAAAAACTAGGTGTTATTAGAGAATTTCCATAAGAAAAAGCAGCTGTTGCAGTGGCTCTTATGGTAAGACCCAAGTTCGGGAGTAGCAAATGAGCACCGATCATGGTCCACAGAACACGTTTTGGGTTGTCATTAAAATTCATATATATATATGTATATATGTGTTCGCACTCTAGCGGTCGGATTTTGAGTCCGATTTGGTTCAAATTTGGTATACATGTTGGTTGTCTACGTCGCTCGGACGAGTTCGTTAGACAAAAAAATCCAACAACCGGAAGCACGTTTTTGACCGGAAGTAACTATTTTATTAGATTTTTTCTACTAGAATAAATTTGTTTTTGAGTTTTTTCTACAAATATAAATGTAGGCTGTTATTCTGCACATTTTGTTTTTTTACGCGACCTTATAGCTCGCTTTGTTCCCCCAAAATGTAAAATACCATAGATGTACCCGGTTTAAAGCCATGTGGTGGATACCACCGGGGGGTTTTCGTGCGAAGCACGCAATACATTGTGTATCGAAGATACTCCTAGTACGAGGTTAGCGTGTGCAATTCTTTGTGTGTTGAAGATACACCCAATATTCAGAATGGCGTGCGAAGCACGCAATGCATTTTGTATCGAAGATAATCCCAATATGCGGAATGTCGTGCGAACCATTTTGCAGCTATTCAGCACCGTCGTGAAGTGACGTATTTCCCAAATTGTTGGTTGAAACCCTAAAACCTAGGCCTATAAACTTAATTTTGGAAATTTGCTCAACTCACGTCAGCGGTTCAGCTGCGTGGTCGAATTATTTTAATAACGATATAGTGAATAGCCTTTGGTCCAGAAACATTACATAAACTATTGGTGCGAAGTTACGGAACACCCTGTGTATACACATTTGTGTGTGTATACTTTCTGCTAATTTATTTCATCTTACTGAGTGTATAACGTTCGCACTAACATCGTTCATGTTCTTTCGTCCGGATAAACGCGCCAATACCTAAACACTGTCGACTAACAAAACGAACCGAAACGCTTTGAAAACGGTTCCCCAGCCTCTGCCCTCTACCGTGCTACCATGACGGTGTTTCCCGCGACAGAATTCAAGGTCAAAGATCAGCTGTTTTCTTCGCAATTAAAGTCCGCAATATTGGGTGGAAATATTTTGAGCTAGAAACGGTAATGTATCGATGGCTTCTCGGTGCAATGGCCTGGGAGGGTCGTGGTGGGGGGGGGGTAGAGGGGAAAGCTTGGGGGGGGGGGGGAGGGGTTTCTGAACCGAGGATTTGATTTTAAAGAATTAGAATTATAAATTTTTGAAATTCACATAAGCTACTCATATAGCCTAAGCCTACTGATACTGAATCGACACGGCACTGATACGTCACGGACCTGTGTAAACGGACATGGGCGCCCATATGATATTTTCTAGGGGGGGGGGCTAGACCGGGGTATGGGACTTAACATGTTCACTGCTAAGAACGCACATGTGAGCTTGACACTGAACACTATGAGAAGCGGCCGACGCACAGTGCATTGCACGCCAACCCCTGTATTGGGAGTATTTTCAATACACAGAGCATTGCGTGCTGCGCACGCCAACCCTCGTGTTGGGAGTATTTTCAATAAACAGTGCATTGCGTGCTTCGCACACCAACACCCGTATTGGGAGTATTTTCAATA
>JAGFPH010024893.1:0-11136 GCA_018207615.1 Philaenus spumarius
TATTTTCAATACACAATGCATTGCGTGTTTCGCACGCCAACCCCCGTATTGGGAGTGTTTTCAATACACAATGCATTGCTTGCTTCGTATGCCAACCCCCATATTTGGAGAATTTTCAATACACAATGCATTGCGTGCTTCGCACGCCAACCGCCGTATTGGGAGTATTTTCAATACACAATTCATTGCGTGTTTTGTTAAAGTAAAGTATTTTTGTTGAACCTTCCTAGTTTTCTTATTTAATAGATCAGATCAAGCTCACAAGAGAGTAAGGCTGTAACCTACTGCATCCATGTGTATTGTACGTTGTAGTTTAAGCAAGTAAATCTAAATATCAGTATGCATGCAATGCACAATGGTGTAAAATACGTTGCTGGATCCTCTGTTGTGCTGTCTGTTTTATAATTTAATTTCCACTTTCTAAACCTAGTATTAATTTTTACTACTAAATTTCGGGATTTTGGGGGGGGGGTTGACCCCCTCCTTGTCTACGGCCTTGATATGATTATAATTTAAAAGAGTATAGCAACAGAAAAGAGCAGGACAAGGCATGGAGGGCACTCGCTGACAATACAACAGGTAGCTCCAACACTTTCGTCACCTCACATTGCTCGATTGCCCAGTGCCTAACTATGAAAATGTGTACACTCATGTATTCCTTACCCTCCAGACCCCTCTGTGCGTCCACGCTAAACTAGCCCTCCCAGAAAAGTTTTTCTAGAGCCGCCTGAGGTTAAAAGGTCGTTTGAAAAAACAAAATGCGCAGAATAATCTCCTATATTTATTTGTTAGATAAAACCCTAAAAAAGTTTCATTCCACTGCAAAAAGTTGTTACTTCCAGTCACAAAACGTGCTTCCGATTGATGGATTTGTTTTACTTAGAACATCAACGTGTGTACCAAATAGAACGTTAAATGGGGCCGTCAGAGTGCGAACACCATATAATTTTTAACGACACCCCAAAACGTGTTCTGGGGTCTATGATCAGTGCTCATTAACCACTCCTGAACTTAGATCTCACCATAAGAGTCACTGCAAGAGCTCATCTCTCCTACGGAAATTCGCTTATAATTTCAGTTTTTTTTTTTAAGAATCTGTTTCAATTCTTACTTGTCATTGTTTCGACACCTCCGCACAATATTCAAATTTTACTTTCTAATTGGATTCGCTCCGGCTTGAGGTAATTCGGTGGCGGCCATTTTGTTCCGCACTGGATATCGGAACAGTAGGGCGCCCAAGCAGGACCCCTGTGGGACGCCACAGCCTTGGGAACCGATCAATGGGGTCATGCCTGTACGGACCGAAAACCGCGTCATCTTACACCGTGAAATAGACGTATCGCTGAATTCGCTAGGACACTTGGATTTACCAAGAGAGGCCGGTCTATAAGCTCAGTCCGCTCACACGATTGTGAGCAAGATACGAATGGGAAACAGATTGATTTGGACTCAACCTACTATACGTTTATGTTCCAGAAGCGCCCACAATGTTCAAGAAGGTTTGAGAATGTTCTAAAAGGGACCATCGAAAGAACTTTTCAGAATGTTTGAGAAACCAGAAATGGTTATATAAAGCTAGTGGCAATAGTTGGGCTGCGTAATTCCTAGATCTAACCGTTTGCCCTCAATATATCTGAGATGGTCTATTGCACTCTGTATGTGTTGTTGTGCTGTAAACAGTAATGTGCATGTTTGACTAGGGTACCGCGAGGGACGCCAAACCCCTCTTAATAGATGCAGCTAGTCTGCACCTCCCTTGCGGTTAAGCTTAATATTTTAAATAACAAACAAAAACAATACACAGTCGTGCTGCTTTGAATAAGTCTGAGCAATTCACTAAATGGAACTACAGAGTATTTTTCCTATGCCAGAAGTCTGTGCAGTTCACAAAATGGAACTAAATAGTATGTTTCCTGTGCCAGAAGTCTGTGCAGTTCACTAAATTCAACCACATAGTATGTTTCCTATGCCAGAAGTCTGTGCAGTTCACTAAATTAAACTACATAATATGTTTCCTATGCCAGAAGTCTGTGCAGTTCACAAAATGGAATTACATAGTATGATTCCTATGCCAGAAGTCTGTGCAGTTCACTAAATTAAGCTACATAGTATGTTTCCTATGCCAGAAGTCTGTGCAGTACACAAAATGGAACTACATAGTATGTTTCCTATGCCAGAAGTCTGTGCAGTTCACTAAATTAAACTACATAGTATGTTTCCTATGCCAGAGGTCTGTGCAGTTCACTAAATTGAACTACATAGTATGTTTTCTATGCCAGAAGTCTGTGCAGTTTATATATAAGCGGGATTAATATTGTAATCAAGAGACAAAATTAACTTCGTATGTTTTAGGGTTTCAACCAACTATTCGGAAAATCGGTCTACTCACGAAGTCGTCGAATAGCTGCCTCAGTATACGAAATTGTATATGTAGAATTTGTTTACCCCTCGTAGCGGAAAACTCCCTTTGTGTGTTTGCACCTCGAACTTGCGGCCTCGGATTATCGGCTGCGCTTTGCGAGTTTGCACCAGGCGGCCTAGGATTTTGTACTGCTTCGCTTGGCTCGCAGCTGACAGAGTTTGCACCCCCGCCGTCTACGTCGTAACAGAAGCTACCCCAAGTACTTTTATAATATTTTGCATTTTGAACGATTTTGGGGGAACCAGACGCGCTATAAGTTCGTGTAAAAAAAAACAAAATGTGCAGAATAATCTATATATATAAAAGCGAAATACCAGTCACTCACTCATCACGATTTCTCAAAAACTACCGAACGGATTGAAATGAAATTTGGTATGTAGCTTCCTCGAAGGCCATAGGTGCTCACTAAAAAAGGGTTTGAAAAAATTCGAAATTTTAGGGGGGTTTGGGGGGATCAAAGTTATTAAATTACGATTTCTTCAAAACTACTGAACGGATTGGAATGAAATTTGGTATATAAGCTTCCTCTTTGGCCATAAGTGTTCACTAAAAAGGGTTTTAAGAAATTGGAAATTTTAGGGGGGTTTGTACGGTAAATTTACTAAATCACTATTTCTCCAAAATTACCGAACAGATTGGAATGAAATTTGGTATGTAGCTTCCTCTAGGGCCATAGGTGCTCACTAAGAAAGAGTATGAACAATTTATAATTTTAGGAGGGGTTTGGGGGATCAAAGTTACTAAAATCATAATTACAGATCTTTTATTATTATGACAATAGTGCTTTTATTATTTAAGATATATATATATATAAAAGCTAAATACCACTCACTGACTGAACATTTAAAAATAATACAATTACGTTAAAAAGACTGAAAATACCAACCACTACGGGCAACGCCGTACGGGTCAGCTAGTCTAAATATATACCACAAATACCACTCTGACTCATCACGAAATCTCAAAAGCCACCAAACGGATTGGAATGAAATTTGGTATGTAGCTTCCTCTAGGGCAATAGGTGCTCGCTAAGAACGGGTTTCAAAAAATTCGAAATTTTAGGGGGGTTTTGCGGGTGTCAAAGTTACTAAAAATCCCCATATTTAACTTTGATTTGTCTCTTCGTGCAAAGCCGGATCGGGCCAACTAGTATCATATATTTCTTCGTTTACATACAGCTCCTAAAATGTTTCATTCTAGTACAAAAAATTAAAAAAAACTCTACTATCGGTAAAAAAAGCGTTTCCGTTTATTGAATTTTGTTGGCTAACGGAAAGCACCAAAATGTTGGACTAAATCGGACATAAAATTCGGCGGTTAGAGTGTAAACACCAATCTACAATTTTTAATGACACCCCAAAACGTGATCGAGGGACCATGATCGGTGCTCAATTACTGCTCCCGACCTTAGGTCTTACCACAAGAGTCACTGCAATAGCCCATCTTTCCTATGGAAACAACAGAAATACTGCTAAATAATATCCCATAGTGATTTAAATAGTTGTTTCGTATATTATGAATACCAGTAAGCCCACGTGAAAAATCACAGGCTGATTAATTAGATACACATCAGAAATACATCATTTAAAAACAACAAACTATTAAAAAACAACATTAAGGAATACTTTTGTCTTGGCCTATATAACTATGGCGACGGGGATTTTTAACTCGGTAAATGTGTACAATAATAAGGATTATAAAACTGTAGGCCTATTTGTTAAACATTTTTATTTATACTGTATACGTTATTATATATTTAAAGAAATATAAAAATACTATCTTTTAATTGCTTTTTATTTCATATTGATGGATCAAATTATTTAGAAGTTATTAATGTTATATTGAAGAAATTAATAAATCGGCCACGCAGCTGGACCGCTGACGTGAGTTTAGCAAATTTCCAAAATTAAGTTTATATGCCTATGTTTTAGGGTTTCAACCAACAATTTGGGAAATAGGTCTACTCACGAAGGCGTTGAACAGCTGTCTGTGTGTACGCAATATATTAGTAGAATTTGTTTCCTCCTAGGAAGTGGCCTCGCGAGTTTGCATCACTTGGCTTTGAACTGGGTACTTTTATGGTATTTTACGTTTTTGTCGATTTTGGGTGAACCAAGCGAGCTATAAGGTCGCGTAAAAAAACAAAATGCGCAGAATAACATCCTACATTTATATTTTTAGAAAAAACTCTAAAAAATTTCATTCTCGTAGTAAAAATCTAAAAAAGATTTTACTTCCGGTCAAAAAACGTACTTCCGGTTGTTGGATTTTTTTTGGCTAACGAACTCGTCCGAGCCACATAGACAACCAACACGTGTACCAAATTTGGACCAAATCGGACTTAAAATGCGGCCGCTAGAGTGCGAACACATATATACATATATATATGAATTTTTTTTACACCCTAAAACGTGTTCTGGGGACCATGATCGGTGCTCATTTGCTACTCCCGACCTTGGGTCTCACCATAAGGGCCACTGCAATAGCTCATTTTTCCTATGGAAATTCGCTAATAATCGAATATGTTTATATGTTACACGAAGATATGTATAAATGTTTCCGAAAAATGAGTAGGTATTCTTTTTTTTTAAATATATTGATGATAAAAGGTTGCATTTATATACAGTTTATAACCTCAAAGCAAACATTATAACGTGTATTATAGCATACATTAGTTCTATAACTCATATTTAAAAAAAAATCATCTTCACAAGAAATTATAACGATAGAAGTTGTAAACATAACCCCAAACTATAATATACACTGGGGTTTTTTAATTATAACAGATGATGGGTGAAATCAGCTGTTTGGATGTAAGAATGTTTCTGAAAAACGAATAGGTATCTCTTCTTTAAATTTCTTTAAACAAGGATATTGATGGTAAAAGGTTGTACTTAAATACAGTTTATAACCTCAAAGCAAATAATATAACTTATATTATAGCATACATTAGTTATATAACTCATATTTAAAAAAATCAATCTACAAGAAATTAATTATAAAGATTGAAGTTGTAAACATAACCCCAAAATATAATCTACAATGGTTTTTTTTAAGTATAACAGATGTTGGGTAAAATCAGCTGTTTGGATGTAAGAATGTTTCTGAAAAATGAATAGGTATCTCTTCTTTAAATTTGTATAAACAAATATATTGATTATAAAAGGTTGTACTTAAATACAGATTATAACCTCAAAGCAAATAGTATAACTTATATTATAGCATACATTAGTTCTATAACTCATATTTAAAAAAATTAGTCCACAAAAAAATAAAGATTGAAGTTCTAACATAACCCCAAACTATAATCTACACTGTTTTTTTTTAAGTATTACAGATTATGGGTGAAATCAGCTGTTATATTATATGTTACTCACGTACGTACGCATGTACACCCACTTTTATATAGGAGTTGATGTCGTCAGACGTTTATGGAAGTATTCTAATTTGTTAAAGGTGTGCCGCATTAAGGGGTAGATTGTGCAATGTTGGTACACATTGAAGAAGTAGAATATGCAATATTATATGTCTGATTGTGCTATCGAAGGTGTGTGAAAGTCCTGCAATTATTGGTTGGGGATGTACGGGACGATATACATTCCGTGGACGTGAGCAGGGAAGTGGGCAGAGGGAGTATGGAAACACCTGGTGCTCCCTTCGTTAGCGGTATCTGTTAAGGAAGTCAGAGGACCGGCAGCGCGAGTGTCCTTCATCCATTGCAAGAGGCCGAAATGTTACTGGGAAGTATAGGCAGAACGTAAACACACGCTGCCTCTTATATTGTCCCGGGATTAAATACGGCACCGCGAATAGCAGTGGCAGTGGTTGAAAGTAAATAAGGTGTGTGTTTCAACGCCGCAGCGCATTCTACTAGACGTTCAACTAACTACGTGCATTCAACTAGTTCAGAACCGATCGGATAGGTAGCGTTGTCATATAGATCTTGAAAATTAATTCCACTATACGATTAAATTACTTTGCCCCAACAAACCGATTGATCAAGTTGAAAGATGTTTAAAATTTACAAAAAATTACCCTTCACGTTTAATATTAGTTATTCTCATTAAATGTTTTTAAATTACCGCTTTTTTTAAACGGATTATCGGATTAGTTATTATCCATAGGAAATGTGGCTATTACAGTCACTCTTATGGTGAGATCAAGGTTGGGAGTAACCAATGAACACCGATCATTGTCCCCAGAACAAGTTTTGGAGTTTCAATAAAAATTAAATACTATACTAGGGCAAACCCCTACGTGCTCTGCACGCCAATCTCGTTGGAACCTTCTATACACATAATCATGTTATATTTTCTTTATAATAAAGGTGTAGGATTAATAACAAACCCAAAGCTAAGATGGTAAATAACGTTAAATGTTCGAATCAAATTATTTCGTACATTTTATAACAACAGTTATAATAAAGGTTAAAAGAACCAGCGATGCAACACTTTAATAAATAAATAACCTAAAAGTTAGAAATACAAATAATTGCTTCAAAGTTTGAAATCAGCTGTTAATGGAAATATTAGAACAAAAAGCTGTTTTATCTGTTATTTTATTCAATTGGTTGCTACGGTAATAAATGCAAATACATGTGTTGTTTCATCAGTCTAGGCCTGACCTAAGGGGTTTCCCGACTAAATTTACAAATATTGAATTAAAAAACGTTGCTATCAAAATGAATTATAGCCTATGTCACTCAGGAATAGTGTAGCTTTTTATTAGTAAAGCTATTTCTTCAATCGGTTCAGTAGTTACAGAGATTGCCCCTACATACAAACAAACACATTTTACCTCTTTATGATATTAGTATATATATATATAGGTGTTTTCACTCTAACGGTCGTATTTTACGTCCAATTTGGTACACATTTTGGTCCTTTAAGTCACTCGGACGAGTTCGTTAAACGAAAAAATCCACCTACTAAAAGCACGTTTTTTTACAGGAAGCAACAATTGTTTGAGATTGAGATTGTTTGTACTATAATAAACGTTTTGGGGTTTTTATAAAAAAACAATGTAGGATATTATTCTGCACATTCCTTTTTTTACACGACCTTATGGCTCGCATAGTTACTCCGAAATCGAACAAAACGTAAAGTACCCAAAAGTACCATAAAAAGTGGTTTTGTCCACTGCAAACGAAGCGAAATCGCTAACAACCCACTATTTCTCGTTGTAATTTGGGTATAAAATTGTTTAAATAAAAACTAACTTGTACTTCGGGGTAAAAGGAGGGGGGGGGGGGTTATTGACGATCAGGAGCGCAATTGTTGGGATGACAGTGAACTACGATGTAAACCCTACAAAAAAAGCTTCCTCGAGGCATTATCACTCAACAGGTAATAAAATACAATCGCACTAGATGTAGATATTCACCAGCGGGTGTTATGTAGAGTATTGTTGTAATAAGTATGTTTTATAGCCTGACGATGGACGTTATATATCCGAAACACGTGTACTGTAGATAGTTTGAAATCAATCTAAAACGCTACATAGAAATCAGCTCACCCTCTGCTGGCCAAACAATAGTATTGACAAAGCGTGTACAGTGCTGCTTCCTTTCGGAACTAATAAGAAACACTTCAACGGCAATGAAGAGAACATTGTCAGAATTAACGCTAATATTCCAAGTTACGTGCTAAAAACGCTTGTATATTTTGTAATTAAGAAATAAATTATTAATCTAAACCGATTTTAATAAAACTAATACGAATGTAAGTAGTTTTTTTTATATACTGCTAAGTTTAAGTAGCGTACTCTTCTGGCCAAACAGAACAGTGCTGCTATCCGTCGGAACTATTGTGAGCTATTGTGAGGTAGACCTACGAAGCGTGTACGTGAGTGCTGCTACCTACCAAATTGGCTATGAACTAAGAGTTTAAAAGACTGAAAGGAGAACTTGTATGATAATAAATATTGTGAACGTTGGTTGTTGACAGTCAGTGCTGAAATAACTTTGGCCTACAAACATAAAACTTTTTAAACTCTCATTAACTATCTTGGGCTATTGGTCTAAAATATTTCTGTTTTAATAGAATTACAAAAGTTTGAACTTCTGTTAATTTACAAATATAGGGCTACTAAATTAATTGTATTTCCGTCTTAATCAACTCCTATAAAAGCGAGTGAGTAACAACGTACGTACGTACGTGAGTAACAATATAATATATTAATTTCATCCATCATCTGTGTATAATTAAACAAAACCTAGCGAAGATTATACTTTAGGGTTATGTTTACAACTTCAATCAATCAATATAAGTCTGAAGTTGATTTTCTTCAAATATGAGTTAAAGAACCAAAGTAGGCTATAATACGTTACAAGATTTGCTTTGAGGTTATAAAATGAATATGAATACAACCTTTTATTATCAATATATTCATTTATACAAGTTTAAAGAGCGCCCCATTCGTTTAACTTCGGAAACATTCGTACATCTTCGTATAACATATAAACATATTCCATTATTAATTTCTTCATTACAATATCATCATTGATCTAAATCAATTGATCTATCAATAAGTTAGAAATCAATTAAAAGTTAACTAGGGGAGACCCCTGCGTGCTCCGCACGCCTACCCCCGATGGGACCTTCTAAAAAGATATGTTATGTTTTATTTATAATAAAGGTGTAGGATAAATTATAACCTCAAAACTAAGATGATAAATAATGTCAAATCAAATTATTTCGTATATTTTATAACAACAGTTATAATAAAAGTTAAAAGAACCAGTAAGGCTCAGGTGTAGGCCTACACTTAATCAAAACGTTTACCAAAAAGTTACTATTAATTACCGTATATTATCAATAAATAGGCCTATTATAATAATATGTCTTATTAATTTTTAATTAGGATGTAACATAGTTTTTTCTTATTTTTAAATTCCTTAAAGCAAGTTTTTATTGGTTTGTGTGTGTTGAAACATGTGTTGGTTGAGCCTAGGCCTAACTTAAAATATTATTTTGTACTAAAAGCTGAAACATTTTGCATACGCCGGCTAGTTGACGAATGAAAGAAACAAAATGGCGGCTCTACGAAAAACTAGGTGTTATTAGAGAATTTCCATAAGAAAAAGCAGCTGTTGCAGTGGCTCTTATGGTAAGACCCAAGTTCGGGAGTAGCAAATGAGCACCGATCATGGTCCACAGAACACGTTTTGGGTTGTCATTAAAATTCATATATATATATGTATATATGTGTTCGCACTCTAGCGGTCGGATTTTGAGTCCGATTTGGTTCAAATTTGGTATACATGTTGGTTGTCTACGTCGCTCGGACGAGTTCGTTAGACAAAAAAATCCAACAACCGGAAGCACGTTTTTGACCGGAAGTAACTATTTTATTAGATTTTTTCTACTAGAATAAATTTGTTTTTGAGTTTTTTCTACAAATATAAATGTAGGCTGTTATTCTGCACATTTTGTTTTTTTACGCGACCTTATAGCTCGCTTTGTTCCCCCAAAATGTAAAATACCATAGATGTACCCGGTTTAAAGCCATGTGGTGGATACCACCGGGGGGTTTTCGTGCGAAGCACGCAATACATTGTGTATCGAAGATACTCCTAGTACGAGGTTAGCGTGTGCAATTCTTTGTGTGTTGAAGATACACCCAATATTCAGAATGGCGTGCGAAGCACGCAATGCATTTTGTATCGAAGATAATCCCAATATGCGGAATGTCGTGCGAACCATTTTGCAGCTATTCAGCACCGTCGTGAAGTGACGTATTTCCCAAATTGTTGGTTGAAACCCTAAAACCTAGGCCTATAAACTTAATTTTGGAAATTTGCTCAACTCACGTCAGCGGTTCAGCTGCGTGGTCGAATTATTTTAATAACGATATAGTGAATAGCCTTTGGTCCAGAAACATTACATAAACTATTGGTGCGAAGTTACGGAACACCCTGTGTATACACATTTGTGTGTGTATACTTTCTGCTAATTTATTTCATCTTACTGAGTGTATAACGTTCGCACTAACATCGTTCATGTTCTTTCGTCCGGATAAACGCGCCAATACCTAAACACTGTCGACTAACAAAACGAACCGAAACGCTTTGAAAACGGTTCCCCAGCCTCTGCCCTCTACCGTGCTACCATGACGGTGTTTCCCGCGACAGAATTCAAGGTCAAAGATCAGCTGTTTTCTTCGCAATTAAAGTCCGCAATATTGGGTGGAAATATTTTGAGCTAGAAACGGTAATGTATCGATGGCTTCTCGGTGCAATGGCCTGGGAGGGTCGTGGTGGGGGGGGGGTAGAGGGGAAAGCTTGGGGGGGGGGGGGAGGGGTTTCTGAACCGAGGATTTGATTTTAAAGAATTAGAATTATAAATTTTTGAAATTCACATAAGCTACTCATATAGCCTAAGCCTACTGATACTGAATCGACACGGCACTGATACGTCACGGACCTGTGTAAACGGACATGGGCGCCCATATGATATTTTCTAGGGGGGGGGGCTAGACCGGGGTATGGGACTTAACATGTTCACTGCTAAGAACGCACATGTGAGCTTGACACTGAACACTATGAGAAGCGGCCGACGCACAGTGCATTGCACGCCAACCCCTGTATTGGGAGTATTTTCAATACACAGAGCATTGCGTGCTGCGCACGCCAACCCTCGTGTTGGGAGTATTTTCAATAAACAGTGCATTGCGTGCTTCGCACACCAACACCCGTATTGGGAGTATTTTCAATA
>JAGFPH010024895.1:0-11135 GCA_018207615.1 Philaenus spumarius
AACAACAAAAAAAAAAAAACGTTAATTTCAATCGATAATTGTTAAGACCAAATGTCTCTTGTTTAAATAAATATTTCATATTTATTCAATATAATTATATTCTTTGATTATTTTACCATAAATAATATATAATTAATTTAGAGATCAAACAACACCAGAAGTGTTACTGCATTTGGCGACCAACGTGACGGCTTTTTCCAAAGTTAAACGATAACTCCTCATTACTAATAGAGATAAGTGTATTAGATAATAAATATATATTGTACGTTAGATTAAATAAACTATTTCAGAATTTACTACACTAAAATGAACCAAGAAAGCAGTTATAACTTGAGACCGAAAATTAATATAACACAAAGGGCTCGTGAGACACAAGACTTACCTATTGCACACTCGTCACGCCGAACAGAAGATGTGAGCGTGGAGAATGGGGCCGACACGATGGAAGGGTCGCAGGTACCACTATTAAATAACCGCCGGCTGGAAGACGTGGATAGGGATAAGGGCGATAGCTGGGGAGAAGAGATAGAGAGACGCGGTTTAGAGGTAGGCGATATACCGGTAATCCAAGAAAGTGTAAGGGTAAGCTTTTCAAATTCTCTAAGAACACCAAGCCCAGAACAGACTATAGATATGATGACAATACTGAACCTCATATCGATGAAATTCGACGAAACTCGCCACGAACAGACTAAAAAATTTGATGAAATTTTGGAAAAGAATTTGACGAAATTCGACGAACTAAAAAATGAGATGACAATTCAGATAAAGGGCTTACGAGAAGAAATGGTGGCTAATATGTTAGAGATCAGCGAAAAGAATAGAAATCAACTGACCATGGAATGTAAGCAAAGATGCCAAGAGACTAAAGACGACATTAACCTACAAAATAAAAAATTCAAAGACGAGATTTATGAGAAATTAGAAGTACAAACAGGGAATATTTATACACAAATTTCATACCAAAATGAAATATTCAGAACGGAAAACCAAGCTATGGTCGTGACAGAATGTGGCAAAGTACAATCTAATATAGAAGCTACTTTAAAAAGTACTATTGGACAAACGAACAATAAAGTTAATGAATTGAATACGCGAATCAACGAACATGCAGAAAAATTAAACAGCCTAAAGGAAAATATGTCAACCGATAAAAATCAAAGCCCACAAGTAATACAAGTTTCATGCAACGGAATGAATGGAGTAGGCATGGACACACCGTCTCCTAAATTTCATGGCCGGGAATATAACCCCACTGAACATCTTAGGCGTATCCGGAAATATTATGAACGGAGACTCAGTTATAATACAGTTCCAAATAACACCATTAATCTACTTGACATCATTGAATCGTGTTTAGAATCGCATGCCGCAAGATGGTTCATGTTATTTAAAGGGAATATACGCACATGGGACGACTTCCAAGAAGCTTTTGAAAGGAAATATTGGAGTCGTGAGGTTCAAAAGGGAATTCGGCAGCTCTTTGAGGTTGAGAAATATCGTCCTAATGGCAGCCTAAACCGAGCTGAATACTTTATAGAACGTGTCATCACCCTGCAATCTATGCAACCGCCTATGACAGAGGATGAAATTATAAATTGCTTAACTGAACATTTCGAGGAGATAGTACAAGATGCTAGGCGCGTTCAAAATATTAATACTATTCAAGAATTTGAATTACTTCTGCAGAGAGAGGACATTAAAGATAGTCACCAGGGAACCAGGAGACAAAACTTTAACCCAACACACACTTCACCTTATAGAAGAGATTCCAGAATCACAATGAATGAAAGACCCAAACTACAACAAAATTACTTTAGACCCCCTATGTATAGAACACCAAATCAATCTCATAGACCCAATTCACCCCCACAACAGTTTAAGAATCCGGTACAAACATCAGGGAATCGAAACACAACATATTATGGAAATTCAAGTTCCAATAAAAATAATAATACAACATATAACCAGCCCAGGACTTACGGTAGAAACAGCCAATACCCTACCAAAGAACAACTGGACATATGCCACACACTAGCTCAAGAACACAATAATTCACAAAGCTCTACAAGGACTAGTGCTATGGAATTGTCAACGTCGGGAAACGGCACAGCACAGAGGAATTAGGCCTAAACGGTGAAGTAAATACTATAACACCAACATTATCTGTCCCGTTAAATATTCCCACTGTGCTGAATAATGACTTCGATATAAATAGGCCTACAATCATTAGCCAACATAATACGGATTACCAAAGCAAAATTACTATTAGCCACATGTACTGTGACAGAAACTTCTTATCTGAAGAAGATATATCAGATAATGATATGTGGACGAAACATAATTCAAATACATGTCCAGAAATAACGATAAACATCGGAAAACATAAGCTGAATACTTTAATTGATACGGGATCTAACCTTTCATGCTTATCTGAACAATGGTTTACAAACCACAAAACCAGTATTGGTCATTACGAGGAAATACCCACCATAAATCTTCAAATAAGAACCGCAGTTGGAACTAAAACGAAACGCGTATCCAAAATAGTTATGATGAAAATTCAAATCGGAAATGAATACTTATGGGTGCAAGTATTACTAGTACCTAATTTGATAAAAAATTTAATAATCGGAATGGATGTGATAAAGATTACAGAGATGGTCATAAACTTCAGAACAAGTCTAATTACTATGAGAATTAATATGAAAAGCATCAATTTGAAGTTTGGCGAAGTCTTACATGATGGTATTTTGTGTCACATTATAAATGATAACGAATTTAACAATTATAATTATTTTCATTTCGAAAATGACACATCTGGTAGTAATGATATTCATAGATTAAGTTCAGCATTTTCCAATCAAGAGCTAGAAGAATTCACCACACAACTCGATATCGAACCAATACAACAAAGTCAATTAAGAAACCTGGTACAGAAGTATCAACTAATATTTTCCGACCAACCCGGACTGTGCAATAAATATGTACACGAACTGAAAGTCAAGCAGGACACATGTTTTAAAAGCCAATGTTATCCCGTGCCATTGATACATCAGGACGCAGTCGCGAAAGAAATTCAACGAATGTTAGACCTCAATATTATTGAAAAATCACATAGTACCCACATCAACCCCATTATACCAGTGATTAAGAAGACGGGAGAAATAAGGCTATGTTTAGACGCACGTAAGGCTAACGAGATAATTATTCCCGATTACGAATGCAATCGCAGTATTAACGAGATTTTATCGAAAGGAAGAGACTGCAAGTGGTTAAGTACCCTAGACTTAACAGCCTCATACTGGCAAATACCATTATCCTATGAATCACGCAAATATACAGCATTTCAGTTCAGGGGAAGAGTCTACCAATATACCGTTACACCATTCGGTATTTCAACATCTCAAGCGGCACTTGTACGCGCATTAGATAACGTTTTTGACAACAACATTGAAAAGTTCACCCTTATATATATAGATGATATTTGCATCATATCACCTGATTTTCAGAGCCATTTAAATCACTTGGAATATATATTCAAAAAATTACAAGAAGCCAATATGACTGTGAATTTTAAAAAATCGTTATTTTGCAGGAACTCTGTACCTTTTTTAGGATATACCATGACGGCAAACGGGTTACAAATGGACAAAAGCAAAGTTAAACCAATATTAGAATTCCCCACACCGAAATCCCAAAAACAATTAAAATCATTTTTAGGTTGCATTAATTATTATAACAAATTTATACAAAATTTCTCCCAGACTGTACAACCGTTACTACGCCTAACTTCAAAAAAGACTAAATTTCGCTGGACAAACGAAGACGATATTACATTTCAAAATATTAAAGATCTATTCTTAAAAACCCAAACATTACATCACCCTAATCCAAAAGAACCATTTTACTTACAGACGGACGCGTCAGACTACGCGATTGGAGGTCACCTTTATCAGATAAATGAGAAACAGAACAAACAAGCAATAATGTTTCTATCCAGGGCCCTACAATCGGCTGAAAGACGTTATACTACCACCGAGAAAGAGTTGCTTGCAATTGTATATTGTTTACAAAAAACACGATATTTAATATATGGAGCAGATTTAACCATAATTACTGACAATCATGCTTTAACTTTCGTAAAAAGCTGTAAATTATTAAATGCACGTTTAACGCGATGGATATTATCTATTCAAGATTACAACTTCAAGATAAAGCATTGTCCTGGCAGCGAAAATTGTACTGCCGATGCACTCAGTAGACTCACTATACAGGGTACCGACCTTCCGATACATCAACAGGAATTAATAATAACATATATCGAACGAATTCAAGACCTAAGTTTGCAACAGGAATTGGAAAACTTAGCTACAAATCAACAACAAGATCCTAAATTATCAGAAATCTATTTTAACTTAAAAAATAACGCAACCCTAATTAACAATAATAAGAACGATCAATATCGAATGCATAATAATATATTGTATAAAAAATTAAATCAGAATTGGTTAATTGTTTTACCAGAAAACATTATAACGAGATTGATATGGGAATGTCACTCATACTATCTGCACTGTGGATCAAAAAAATGCTTCGACATTTTAAGAGAAAGTTTTATATTTAAAAATATGGGAAGAAGAATCAGAAGCACTTTAGCAACATGCGATTCATGTCAGAAGTGTAAAAGTAACCCTCACCCTTCTGTTGGAGAAATCCGTAGTATTACATGTAAAGAAAAAAATCACCAACTATCGATCGATATTATAGGACCATTACCTACAAGCACTGGTCGCACTAAATACATTTTAATTGCAATAGACATATTTACTAAATTTGTAAAATTATACAGTATGCGCAGAGCAAATACCAGGACAATTCTTGATAAATTATTCAATATACATTTTCCACAATATGGGTACCCAAAATTCATTCAGAGCGATAATGGAACACAATTCCGGAATAAAACGTGGAGTAAAAAGTTAGAAGAAAACAATATAACACCTATTTACAGTCCATATTATCACCCGTGCGCAAATATGGCAGAACGACCAATTAAAGAAGTTAAGCGTTGCCTACGGACTTATTGTTCAGGAAACCATAAGAATTGGGCTAAATGCATATCCGATATTAACGATATGTTAAACGAAGTATACCACGAGATGACAGGTTTCACCCCTAATGAACTCCACTTAGGTCGTAAAGACGACAGATTCTGGCAACAATATATTCAAAATCACTACCAATCCGACATACCACTTGAACAAAAACTTATTATGACCCAACAAAGAATTAGGAATAAACAAATAAAGCGATCTGAGAAATTAAATACAAAAACTAAATATACTAAATTTGAAATCGGAGACTTAGTCCTTATAAAAAATTTTGCTGCATCTAACGCCGCATATGGGGAGACGGCTAAGTTATTTGAAATATTCGAAGGGCCATATGTTATTTCCAAAACATTTGGAAAATCCACATATCACGTGTCAAACCTCGAGAACGTAAAAGAATATGGACCATATCATGTCAGTGTGATAAAAGCATATAAAACCCCAACTAAGGTTCAAGACTTGTAAATAATTAACTTTATTTTGAATTGTAAATAAAACCTGTATTTTGTGAACTAAAATAAATTTGTAATTCACAAAATAAAATTGCCAGGGGATAAATGTAACAATTCAAATATAGTCTGAATAAAGAGGAAATAATGCCTAAAATAAATAGTTCGTAAAAGTAAGATACGATAATATAAAGAATCCCATTCATGGACTTGTGGCCGAGCGACGCCTAGCGGAAAATATGCGAACTCCCGTCTAGAAGTGGTACCGTTAAATAACAGTATTAAATTAAAAAAAAAAGAACAAATTAAAATGACTATCCGATATTTTAGATATACTTCATACATCAAAATTATTCAAAATTTATATATATTTCCAAAGAAATTATTGTTTTAGCGCGGAACCGTACGAATAATTTAATATCCGTATTTAAAGATCAAATCTTCACATAACATTGCCAGCTTTCGCTAAACACGCCTACTTTGGTAAACTCGATAATGATTGGTTTAGAGGTTACACCAAATATGTAACAGATGTATTCCTTTCTTTTACTTCTAAAAATATTAAAACTAAATAATAAAATGATATCTTAGTTATAATGGAGTTATTTAAGTATTTTAATTAATATATAAAAATTGTTCATCATTGTAGAATAAATCTATGACTATTTAATAAGATTACATTTTTATAAACTATTAAATTAGCAGTACCAAAATTTACATAAATATACTTATAGCCTAAACATAAAATATATACCAAAAGTGAAAATATCTAGTGAACAAGTGCGTGAGTTACCAGCTGTGTCTTAACAGAACAAAATCGGGCATTATTGTAAAACGATAGAAGAAAAAAAAAAGGTCACCCAAATTTTTTATCTTGTGAAAATCAGAAAATAAATAAAAACTATTTATATCAAACAAGAAGAACTATCTTTTAATTGATATCGAAGAATTGTAAAAGGATTAAAGGCATAATGACCACCAATTATATAAAATAAAATAATAGCCTAACCAAAAAAAAACTAACCTATGGTGAGATCTATCCATTTTCTATTATACCTTAAGCTAAGTGTAATAGGCTAGGCCTTAAGTGAAAACATTAACTTTCAAAGATAATAATCACAGTATTGATTTATCCTTGTTATAGAAACTTTTCCCCAGTGTTCTTCCACTAAACTATTTATATACTGTTATTAATTCATGATCCATACCTCCTCAATTAACATTTAACCTTATTTTATTTCTTTTATTATTATTATTATTCTAAGATTTCTATGTTCTGTTTGTTATTAATTTTAATAAATTTTGGGAAAAGCCGGCACCAACCGGAACCCCGAGATAAGAGTGATTGAATACAATCAATTAATAATTTACAAACAATTTGTCAAATTATAACAACAAAAAAAAAAAACGTTAATTTCAATCGATAATTGTTAAGACCAAATGTCTCTTGTTTAAATAAATATTTCATATTTATTCAATATAATTATATTCTTTGATTATTTTACCATAAATAATATATAATTAATTTAGAGATCAAACAACACCAGAAGTGTTATTGCATAATATTCTTATTCAGTGAAATAGGATCACAGTCTCATTTATTTGGAAAACTTAAACCAGAGGCAGCTGCAGCCTGAAACAGATAAATTGACATAATGTGCATGCCCAGAATATCATGCACTATCTATGGTTTTCAGCACAACTATACTGACCATACTCAACTGCCTGCAATTACTGATCACGATATAAAATGTGCCTTATACTTTAACTGTGTATCTGATTCTGCGTATTAATAAAGAAGTGGTTCCAAAGGATTATTGTCACACACACTCTATCCCTCCCAAACTTATGTAACTTCTTGTGTTGGCATACTAGTTTAATTTTTTATAGATTATGTAACAGCAAAAATTATAGGTTATAGTTTATTTAAACATACATAAGTCTGATATACTGTGATTTAAGTTCTGTCTGACCTACTTTATTTTTAATTTGTATACATTTGTAATAGTTTTTTTTTTAAATAATTTACGGGGCGAATAGTAAAAATATATGTGTCTACAGTCTACCTTTATTATTTAAACAATCGGTCAGTAGAAATTAAAAGTTTCAACAGAGGACTAGTTTTCATACATGTTTAATGTACAATAATGTGAATCATTCCTCAAACGACACTTTAAAAGAGAGAAAAATAAACGTTTATCCAAAACAAAATTAGTAGGGTAAGATTAGTTATTCTTAAGATTTTGACATTTAATTGTTTTAAATCATAAACAATTATTTGTTGTACTGTTCTCAATGTAGTCTTAATTTTAAAAAAAATATTTTGTAAATTTAATTACAATACATCAACTAATCTCTTTCAGATACCTGTTACCATATTCCTATTGTAGTTTCAGGCTACTGGTCATCAACCAGATAGTAAAAACAGAATTTCACTGTGCATAGTACAAGTACACTGTAAAAAGTTTTGAACGTCATATTTGACTCGAAAGAGTTATTAATTTGATAAATATATAAAATCGTACTTTATTGGCCTATAAAACTAATTTTCTTAGTTGGAGCTATTGAAATGAATATAAGTTATTACTTATATTGAAATTTCCATAGTCACATTCATTATATTATTTTTAGAAATTTGATAATATCTGTTGGGTGTTACTTTGATTTTAAAACCTTGAAATTAGCTGTGTGTTAATGAGATAAGCCGTCTAATTATGGGTTTCCCAGCCAATCAGAACTGGCAGGCAGCTTATTATACTAGCAAATTATCTTCTTGATTCTGTCCAGGGTGTACTAAACGAACAGTTGAAAAACTTTTTCTCATGATCAGTTTCAAATTTACTCCAAAGAACAGTTTCAAATATGTAATAGATGAACATTTTCTTTTTACCTAGTTGTATAAAACACTTCAATGTAAAGGTAAGAAAAACTTGTATTGTTAAATAATGGTTTTTATTTACATTTTCAAATTAGATGTTTTCTTTATTATTTATTTGAGTATTGAAAAAATTGGGCAATTATTTTTATGTTAAAATGTTTTAGAAATACATTTGTTCATGGTCTCAACAAAATATATTTTTCATGTCCGATTTGTCTTTTTCTGTAGTAATCAATATCCTCGCCAGTTTTTAAATTTAATCAGTTTTAAACATTCCTATGTTTAAACAGATGTAAATAGGCCTATATATTACGTGTGTGTGTGTCCAGTTGAAAAGTTCACATTAGAAATTATTGTAAATAAAAAGTGAATTATTAAAAGTATTTATTTACATCAAAATGTTTATGAATTTATCGGGTTTCATTTTTGAAATTTTATTCCCTCCAAATGTTTTCCTTCTATACGTACGTACTAATCTAATCGAGTGCACAAACTCACAAAAACTTTCTTGCAGAAAAACAGTTACGGAGAAACGTTGTTGATTTCGCATTGTATATTTTTGTCAGGTCTTATGTAGACATTGGATTTTAGATAGTCCCACAGAAAAAAATCACATAGGTGCCCCTAGGCATATGCCCCCCAACTTCGATATCACTTTTTAGGGAAAATGTGCTCGAACCGTGTCCATCTACTCCCTAGCAATATGGACAATGGCCTCATCCTGCTAAAACCATGTCCTTCGGTTAAATCGGGGATACCTTTCCACAATTGGAACTAAATAGTGTCAATCGTGTGCATGTATCATTGATTCAGAATTTACAGTTACTACTTGACCGTTTTGATTTTCTAAGAAATACGGACAAATTAGGCAGCTGGCGAATATGGTGCAGCAGTCACCTTTAAACTAAGTAACTTTTTTTTATATCTCTCTTTTGAGTTTGTCGGGGCAAAATGTCTGCAGTTTTGCTTATTTCTATACATTTCTAAGTGAAAATATACCTTGTCGCTGAAGATAACGTTGTTAAGTCTACGCTGCATAGAAAAAAACTTATAATATCCTTTCAGTGTGAGTTTATCTTAAAAGATAATCATTTTTATGCAATTGTATTTGTATGGATGGAAATGCATTGTTTTCTTCATACATGAACTACAGAAGACTTAGAGATACTCCGGAATGGGTTGGTTGATGGCGTAACCTGTTTCATAGAATTTCTTAATCCTCGTACTGTCAGACTGCAGTCATAGCGCTTGGCGTAGGTCTTAAAACTACTCAATTGACAACTCTACTTCTATTGAATATTTTACCCATTAAAAATCATTTAATCACAATGAAACAAAAACCGTTGGAAAGGAAATGATTTACACTTTAATTTTTGTATTTACAAATTTGTAATCATCGTTTTAAAATTGTAGTTTTATAAAAAGCTAATGCCGCGCTTGAAAACACAAAGAAATTACTCAACTTTGTCACTTCTCTAAGGCTCAATATCACTCGACAGAAATGTTTTGAAAATAATATAAAGATAACTTTGGATTCTTCAAGATTTGCACTTTCTAAAACTGCCTTCCAATCAGACATCACTCTTATAGTTTCGAAAATATAAAGTTTTCTATAAACTTTTGAAATTGGACAGTTTTCAACCAATGAAAAAGCACATTTTGCATTCACGATATCTGTTACAATTCGATATATTTGTATAGATGTGTCTATATCGAATTGTAGAGAAAAATATCGTTTGTGTAAAGTAAACCACATTTACTGTTATGATTCTATTCGTAAGTCATGGGAAATACAGACATTTGTTGAATTCAATACGCCGAACTCCCAATGTTTCGCTATGCATTGGCCAACGTCTAGGCCGGCAAGGCTTTGTATAGGTTGAATTCGTGAGATGTTTTATCCATTTGATCTAATTTTGTGACACAAGTAAAACTAAGTGAAAGACTTTTATAAAATAAGAATTTACAAGTATAAAGTTAAAAGCTTTGATTTATTTCTCTACACACTTTGTTATAATAATATTTCATTTCAGGGCAAAGCATATATTCCTAAATTACTATTCAAACTAGGCCTAGTTTTGTTAGGAGTCTTGTAGTAGGAACATAAACACTAGTGATTTCAAAAAAAGGAATTTGAAATTGATATATATTTATATTTTCATACAGTTTTATTTAGAACTAAATTACAAAACTTTTGTACAGACTGGAAAAAAAATAACAAAAAATGTTTACTACTTTTTATGTAGGCTTAAAGTTGAACTTTTTCTTTCGTTACTGAAAATTTTTTGTTTCTTGAGCTAATAACTTTGTAAATTTTACATCAATCAATTTTGTACTGGCATGTATGAATTCTTTCAACCTTTCTATACAAAAAAGCTAAGAAACACTTTTGGATTGGGGTATAGTTACTATATTTGGCAAATTTTTGAAAAAATGCTTGCAACACGCACCGAAATGGCTGTGCATTGCAAAAATTAATTACGACGTTCCTAGGATTAATCCACTTCTTGAACTTGCTAATCCACAGGTTAGCACTTGGGGCCCCATCTCTTGGTTTGCGAATATTGTATTGAGAACAAAACTTTCAATAGTCTGCAGCGTAGGAATCACCCATCACTCTTGAAATAAGCTTCAATAGCAAAAGCATGTTGTGCTCCCGTCCTACGCTCCATCATGACTACTAATCCTGAACGT
>JAGFPH010024896.1:0-11135 GCA_018207615.1 Philaenus spumarius
GTTGCTGAAGACAAATTAGGCCTTCCTACTTCTGCAACAAAAATCTTCACATTGTGGATGTGTTCTGGACTTTTGGGTAAAATATATCTTTTGTTTTTATTATACTCGACAAGGAAAACCCTAAAGTTTAAGTTGTACAAGTCTGAAGAAAATTCTTAAGGTATTTATAAATTTCCCTTAGCATATTTAAAAATACTTAATACTTTTTATAAGACTTTGCATTTGGCAGTTGCTGTATCTTTTGATTAAACCTTCCTTGTTTGACTGGCGTAACCAGTGTCTCAATAAGGGCACTTTTGTGGTTAGGTTGAGTAGGTTTTAGTAACACCTTGTAGCTGCACCAGCAATAGTGAATTTATTGTGAATTGGACTTAGCTCAGATTGGCGGCAAAAAGTTAGGAACGTGTCTAGGTCCTCAAAAGGGCCGAATGTAGGACAAAATGTAGCCTTAAGGGTGCGAGGTGGGGCCTCTCTGATTCGGCCCTGAAAAGGGCCGGCGTGTGGGAGAAAACGTGTAACTTGAAAACGTGATTTCCTTATCCGTTGGACAGTATAAATATTGGCCGGGGTATTTCACAAAGCTATTTAATTGGAAATAGAGTAGTTGCGCTACGACAACCTTCATGCTTTGAGAAGTTTGTTCATTACATGCACACTTGAGTTTTTCATATAATTATTTCTACAAAATAGTTTTTTTCTTTGATTTGGGTTTTGTGAATTTAGTTTTTACAAACATTTCTAAAGACTAAAGGAAAGATGAGCTATTGCAGTGACTCATATGGTGAGACCTAAGGTCGGGGGTGGTCAGTGAGCACCGATCATGGTTTCCAGAACACATTTTGTGGTATTATTAAAAATTGTATTTATGTATTAGCACTCTAACGGTCGCATTTTAAGTTCAATTTGGTCCAAATTTGGTACATACGTCTACGTTTTGATTTTTACGAGTTCGCTATCCAAAACTCGCAATCAAACTCGAAAAACTCAATCCATAAATTCTACTAATATGTTTCGTACACGTAGGCAGATATTCACTGCCTTCATGAGTAGACCAATTTCCCAGAGTAGGTTGAAACCCTAATAGCATATAAACTTAATTTTTGATAAAGCTGCCGAGCTGCGTGATCGAATTATTTTTGCAGTAACAGTCAATATTTGTACATATAATATAATGACTGTTTGTGTGCTAAATGATTGCTTAACTTAAAAATGATCATAATATCTCAAATTTATCGATGTTTAAGATTTTGTTTTATACAATACTGTTATGTTTTTCTCTTGTTTTGTAAAATTGTTTCTTTCGTATATATATTTCTTTCTTTCTTTAAATATTTTAGAAACAGTTTAGTATAAATAATTTATGAACTTACTGGTACTTGAGTCTTCGCTTGCAGATGTGATTAAATAAATACAAGGACTATCGGGTAAATATTGTGCAATAAAAAATATTGCCCTTACACGCAATAAAAAAAAAATATTTTAGATCAGAGTTCCATGGTCCAAAAACGCACAGTGAGTTTCGCCCAAATTGATCTATTTATCCCTTTTAGGCCTACATAAATTCTTAGCTATCCACCAATAAACGCTAAAAATGCAAGTCAGTTTTGAGGTATATTTAACATCTATGATGAGTAGGCCTACAATTCACATTATTGCAAACTGTTTTGATATATATTTAGCGGTTAAACCACTGTATACTGTAAATAAAAACACAGACGTCTTGTCAAAGCATTAAGCCTGTGATCCAAGTCAGTTGTTTTATTTATAATGGTCGCTTGTCACTTCCGTTCGCAAAACCCCTAATTTTGTCCATAATTTTTAAATATTAACCCTAAATATTTCCGTGATTAAAAGTAGCCTAGATTAATCTCTGAAAAGTCCTCTACATGCAAATGAAAATTTCATCAAAATTTGTTCAGCCATTCCGAAGATTAGCTCGGACAAACAGACAGACAAAAAATAAAAACATTCATATTTAAGTTTTGGTAAAGCGTGAATATCCAATTAGGAGTTTATGATATCCAATTTGCAAATTTGTTTGAACAATAGGCAGCTTTGATTTCAATTGAAATTAATCTTGTTTGTTGTAGAACTGCAGCTAAAACCACATCACAGCGCATTAGCTATCCGAGCAAAGTGGCCAGATTTGTTAGCTCGCTTTGCTCACGCCACTGAATCGCGGCAACGTCGAGACGAACCTGTTTTGTCTTTCCAGAGGAATGTTTTTATACCACGAAGTTTCGATGAAAGAATCAAGTAAGTTTATCTCTCTGATTTTGTAATTACAATGCATTTTACTGCTAATATTATCTCTAGTTTGAAAATACCCATTATTGATTGTGGATGTTCATTAAGTCTGGTTAATTAAATATATATATATTTAGACACAGGGGGAAAGTTATTTAAATTAAGTCCTGGAACTTTTGAATAACAAGAACCAGGTACATAAAACTTTGAATTGTAAATTGGTTTTAGGGAATGACTTAACTTTTACAGTGTAGTCAGAGACCGGCTACTACGAAGAAAGGAAGAGCCACCAGGAGTCAGGAAAAGGTTTTTAATGACAGCGTATTATAGAGTTTGGAACGGCCAATCGACCGATCCAATTGGGGTTAATTAATTACATTAATTAAAATAAATTCAGAGTCAATATAACAAAAGATTAAAGCCAAAGGGTGTCAAAAAAGCCCAAAATTAAGATAAAAAAGTAGTTTCTAATGTGAAAATAGTATTTATTAATAATTTTGAAGAATTAACTAAAATTGTGTTAGTTAAATAAGTGCAGACTATGACGTATGCATTAGCGACAAGACCAAGCCAAAACCTTGCAGGATCTGACAGGCATTGACTTGTCCAGTCTTGTCTAAATTTGGTAGAAATGAATTAACATTGGAAGATAGGGGTTTGTAATTTTATTAAAAGAAGTTGTTATTATTAGATTTATGTTGAAAGGAAAGTTAAATAAGCAAGGAGTAATAAAAATAAATTTGTTATGATAATTTGTTAAAAAGTTATAGACAAAAACGTAAGCGTAAACAAATCGATTTTGCAGAATTTAAATAAAATCCAAAAACAAAGTAGAGTAATTTGTAGAGTTAAAAAGGGTTAAGAAAATAAGGTAATAAAAAATATAAAGTTATAAAGTTTAATAGCTTAAAAATAAAGTGTAAAGTCATTCTTGGGCATAAAAAGGCTAATAACTCATAAAGTTCAAATGTAATTAAATCATAAAAAATAGCATTTAATAGAGTCAATAATAGGGCATAATCAAGCCGAAGTTCAATATATATAAATAAATAGTTTTGTAAAAATAAAATAAATTAATAAAAATTTTTTATTAATTCAAAATAAATACAAGGGAGATTAATAAAAGGGAAATATTGATAAAATAGAGTATATATATATGTGTAATAAATTGTAATGCCATGTGAGATATGAAAAGAGCTTTAAAGGGGGGGAATGAGACGCTGAAAACCAAACGAAGCCAATTAGAGTAACAACAAGCTGAATAACTAGACAACCAAACAAGCTATCAAAAAACCAACAACAGATTAGCGCGTTTCAAGACCAACCGAAGAAGATACAAGCAAGAAAAAATGGAAAATTTCAAATTTACAGGAAATAAATTTCAAAATTTAAGCAAAACTAACGAAGTCTATAACTCAAGAAGGAAGAGGAGTAGAAACGCCATTCGAATTCCAGGGAAACCAGAAAACGTCAAACAATCCATAGAAGTCAACAAAATCAAAATCCGACCACGCAAAAAGAAGTTATAGAGTTTGGATGAAATCAAAGTCAATTTCGCAAAACGACAGGCACGGACATGAAGTCAAGCCCGAAGCTGCGAGGGGGAAGTGACGTCATCGGATCTACTACGAAGAGCAAAACAGACCGCACATTGTAATTCAATAAATGAAGATAATAATTAAATTAGGCCTAATCGATGGGAAATAAAGGCACTAAAATTCATCAAATAAATCAGGAAATATATTAAGACCAAAAAATATATTTCTAAAGCAAGAAATCAGGATTTCTTGTTACATAGAGGAAGATGCTGGTTTGACAAGGGAAAAGTCGAGAAGAGAAGCTTGCATCCCCTCTAAGTTCAGTTTAGCACGGAACGCCAACGAGTAGACATCTGACCAAGCTCCGAGGGTACTTAGAGAAAGTCAAAGGGCGATCAGTTCGGTGTGCGTTACGTTTCTAGCTCCGGCCTAAAGCTAAGTCGGGTCGTGATAATTTCGGGAGAAGAATATCCATATAAACGGCCTATCTTGCCAAAAGATACTACAATCAACTGGGAGAGGACAACTTTAATTAAGTCTAGGAGAAGACAACTGTAAGCCGAAGAAACCATTCTGGGGACCAAGGAGAACAACTTTAAATCGCTGGAAATCGACAGAAGGAATTACGCGTCGAACTTCTTGTGTTCTGTAAGTGGCAAACGATCATTGTTACTTATAATTTTAAATAAATCCCTTTTTTTACAAAATAATAAATAAATTAAAATAAACTAAATAAATAAATTCAAGTAGATTCTGGGGAAATTGAATAAAGTAAACTCGTTTAGTAAATTTCATTACTCACAATGGCAAATCGTCGTATGTAAATAATATAATCATTAATATACAAATTTTAATTAATAAATTAATTAATCACTTTGCTACTTTTCAATATATGTAATTATAAGTTAAAGATTAATAAATTTCATTGTGTTTTTGAAAATAATAATTTGTTGTTTCAAAGTTAATGGATTTATGTTAATTAATAAATCGTTTTTTGTGTTTTCAATAGAAAAATTTTGAATATATAATTTACAAATCCAATCAAATTAATCCTAAAACCATTCAGTGCTCTAGTGTAATTAAGTCAGCAGGTGAGTTATTCACGGATCACTACAAATTTAACTCCAAAGGGAACGATCCCGAAAAAGAGTCTAGAATTGAGCTAGTGTACTACACAAAAGACAAAAAAGGTCTAACTAATTTAAATTTAAAAAACTTAAGAATAGGAAACAAAAAGTTTTCCTTTTCTTGCCCTCGCCAAACCTCTCAAATTGTTCTAACGGGGTAGTACAACGGAACAACGTCAAATAAGGCCTGAAAACACTTGGGTGTTATTTGATGAGGGAAAGTGTTAAAGTTAACAACAAAAGGTTGTGTTTATTGAAAAAATTAAAAGGGTAGGGAGGTTTGCGCGTGGCAAGTTGTACATCGTTTTAAACATATTATTTTTTGTGTTAGTAAAAATACTGAAAACTTAGAAATATGGGTGGTATATTTTGTTATATCATTAATAAGTTTGTAACACATGCAATTTTCTGAATGCGTATAGAATGGAGAAAATATTTGATTTATTTATTATTACTATTATTAATGGTCATTACAGTGAAATATGTTGTTAAATAAATTAAAGAATGTAAAAGGCAGACAGATAAATAGGTAAAATAGTTTTAACAAAAGGCAGACAGATAATTTAAATAGAGAAACAATTTGAACAATTTAAGAATGAAATGAACTGACTTTGTTTTTTTAAATAAAAAATCCGCGGCATTACAAACCGGAAACCAGCAATTACAAAGCAGAAATTTCTAGAAAAACACACTGAGGGGCTCATAGAACTTTCTGGAAGGCACACTTCAGGGCATATCAAATGTTCTGGAAGAAAAAGCGGAAACTAGAGTCTTTAGCGTGCACATGGAAAGCATGTATAAGCATGTCTGCTTCAGTCGTTAAGTAGACTCAGAGGAGGTCGGATGTGTGTTCGAGTAAAAAGTAACTTTTTTTTTAAATTTTAAGTGTGTAAAAAAGTCCCAGATCAGACTCGCAAGGAGGCAGACGTTCGGTGAATGAATCAAACTTGTTTAAATAGTGGAAGTTAATTAAACTTGTTTTGAATTAAAGAATAATTCGTAGTTCAATTATCGTCGTGATCTCAAAAATAATATATTTCAACGATTTTAAGTGTTCGAAGATTGTCGGGGTGATTGTTAAGAGTTGAAGAAAGAAACTAAACTGTTGTGCAATCGCCCTGTGTGTGTGAAAAACTTGAACAATTTTAAATGAGTCAAATGACATCATTAAAAAGGTTAACAAAAGTTTGTGTTATAAATAGTGAGAATCAAGGAAAACTTGCAAGTATAAACGTTCAATATTTTTTATCTTTTGTTGTTTTTTAAAATACTGTCTGCACTTTCTTTCCCAATATTCTTTTCAAAATTAATGTATTTAAATTTAATAACTTCTATTTTTCCTTTTTGTAGTGTTATAACGATATATAATATGTTTCATTAAATCATCTAACTTAATCATCATGTGAGTTGAATTTCATTGACATCCACGATTCAATTTCCTACAGTACTTGTGCAGTAATCGAATCCACGTAAATCAAAATTTAATGGAAAAGTGAATAGTTTTAAGTATTATGCAATCGCCTGTGGGCGCATGATTTACATTTGTTGACGGGGAACAGAGTCAGGCGATGTGACGTCATAGGTCATATGACTGTCAGCTGCTTGGTGTGGATCACATGCCCTATAGATTATTCACTGAAAGATGAAAATTTAAATTCTATAGCATATGTTGTGAAGGATTGTTCACAAGGTATAGATTTTTAAGGTTATAAATTTGAAATAATTTTGTTTAAGCTTTTTAATTAAAATAAATTAACGTTTAATAAGTAATAATGAGTAATTAATAATAAAAAAACACATTCTATATAATTTTTAATAATTAACAAGTTTTTCGAAATTATTTTTAACTTAGATATTTTTGGCAAGCTGGTAGCAAGCATTTTTTTATAGTTTAACTTTATTTTATTTTTTGTAACGACCCCATATGGTTACAAGTTGTAGCTTTAAAAGTATTGGCTCATTGTTAAACATTTATTACATTTTTTATATAATTCTTTCTGATTTTAGAGATCCAAGGATACTTGATTTGCTGTATGCTGAAGCAAGATACAACATCCTGGAAGGAAGGTATCCTTGTGAAGTATCTCATTATATAATGCTAGGAGGTATCCAGGCTAGGTTGGAGCTAGGACCTTATAACCCTCAAATCCATACTATTTATTTCTTCAGGTAAAATTACAAACATTTTATACATAGCTCGTAACAAATAGTTAGAAGAAAAATAAGAAAATAAAAGATGATGGAGTTAAATGTGGAGTAATTTATGTTTACTTTAATATTGACACTGAAAACACATCTGTGACTAAAAAAAATCTATGATTAAAATAAAATACTAACACTTGGTCACGGATACAAAAAAGTTTAATCTACGACGCCAATGGATGATGTCATATTTTAACCTTCTTTTCCTAACCTTGAATATTGAAAATTAATTAAATTAGTAGGTTCAAAAGCCGTAGAAAATACTCACCAACAAGTTTTAGGGAACAAAATGAAAGTCAGCGAGACATGATAAATGATTATGACTGTTTAATGCAATTGACTAAAATAATGAAAAATTGTGAATAAATGATTAAATAATTCGATCACACAGCTGAACTTCGAACATAAGTTTAGCGAATTTCAAAATGAAATTTATATGTTTTGAGAAATTGGTCTACTCACGAAGGCTCTGAATAGCTGCCTACGTGTACGAAATATATTAGCAGAATTTGTTTGCACCTCAGCATCCAGCCAAGGCTCTTGCGCTGCTTCGTTCCACTCGCAGCGGAAAAACTCGCTTTGAAAGTTTGCACCTCGACCTTACGGGCTCGGGTTATGGACTGCTTTGCTCACAGCATACAAACTCGACCAATCAGAAAATGCCTCCACATGGATTTGAGCCGAGTGCTTTTATGGTATTTTACGTTTTGATCGATTTTGGGGGAACGAAGGGAGCTATAATGTAGTGTAAAAAAACAAAATGTGCAGAATAATATCCTACATTCATTTATTTATTTTTTTAGATAAAACTCCAAGAAAGTTTCATTCTAGTACGAATAATCTAAAAAAGATAGTTACTTCCGGTCAAAAAACCTGCTTTCGGTTGATGGATTTTTTCGGCTCACGAACTCGTCTGAGCGACTTAGACAACCAACATGTGTACCAAATCGGACTTAAAATGGGGCCGTCAGAGTGCATACACATGTACAACATTTTTTAGTGACACACCAATTCTGGGGACCATGATCGGTGCTCATTTACTAGCCCTGACCTTAGGTCTCACAATAAGGGTCACTGTAATAGCTCATCTTTCCTGTGGCAATTCGCTAAAAATGCAAACAAAAATTATTAAATAGAACTAAATTATAATAGGCGTACTTGCTGTTAGTCCGTTGATGGTATCATACAATTTTCACTATTTTATTAGCACTAGATATCGATTTTTAGGGTAAGCACATGGCTCAATCAATGTTAATCTTTTTTTAGTACAATGTTAATTCTCAGTTTTTAATCAAAATAGCTTGAAGAAAATATTGAAGAACGTTCTATAACGCTCTAAATACTGTTTTAACCTTTGTAACTTTATCATAAACCAACTTTAGGCATAAAAAACTATTGAAAATTCATTTACAATTTATACTGTGCTGTGACTTCCATGATCAAAAGAGTGGAGAGATACTGAGCAATCTTTTCAATGGTGGGCTTTAATTTTCTGAGCATTTTTTAACTCCAGCGCACTCCTATGTCTGCCATAATAATTTTTTAGCCTAAGCTAATTTTCCGTTTTAGTTGATCTTGCTAAAATGGTGCAGCTCACCTTGCGCTATTTACTATTTATTTTTTTTTAGTTAGCTACTATTTAATCTACTTATATTTTCTATTGTTTTTACTTATTTATTTTAATTTTTCTATTGTACTTGTTTTATTTCTATTGATTTTTTCATAGCAAGAGTCTCACACCTATTTAAACTATTTATAAATTATATTTATAGTCAACTTTAGATTATATCAACACTTAACCTTTTGCACTCTATTTATTTGACACTTGGCTGCTCCACCAGATCCAATTAAAATATTACTGTTTGCAGAATTTTTTTTTGTAAATTCGCTAAAAAATTCCTATAAGTAGTAAACATAAGTTATTATATATCATTTTGTTCGGAATAAAACAGAGAATAAGGAAAAATTGTTGAAAGATTAAATAAAAAATGTTTCATTGAGTAGGCCTATTTTGAATATAATCAATCAAAAAAATCAATCGATTATTTTGTTTTGTAATGAAATTAAAAATAAGAATAATAGAGTTTAGAGCTTTTAAAATACTTTATTACACTAAATGTGACCATAATAAATAATTTAAAAAATATTCTTGAGGTTTAACAACATTTTTTTATTGAGTAGGCATATTTTGAATATATTAGGTTAAACAAATAAAAAAATATGTTTTTTTATGAATTTAAAAGTAGTAATAAAAATGATTAGAGCTTTAAAAATAGTTTTTACAGTAAATATGTCTGTTTAAGTATGTCAATTGTATTTATATTTATTCAAAAATTTATTTTAACAATAAAATTTTTGCAAAATAATGGTACACAATTACGTTAACGTATAGTTTAAACAGTTGTCATTTCTCAAACAAGATCTTTACATTATTTACATTAACAAAATTTACACAAAACTGCAAAATAATAACGTACAGTAAAAATAAATACCACTTGAAAAAGCGTAAACAAAAGTTACAAGATAAAAGACGATGCTATTTGTATTTCTTGATCATGACTGGCAAACAGCTGCTCAACTTCAGAGAGATATAAAATATATTCAACAGCCAATATAATCTGTCACTGGTTTCTAAACTGTTTTAACAACATTGAAGTCTCATTAGACCGAAAACCACAGATTCTACACTTGTTTAGAACATAGAAATCATATTAAAACGTGTGCCGGAATGAGTCCGACAGTAGAGCGCAACGGCAAATTAGCGATGTTGGACTGAGTTCGCCTATGGAGCGCAAAAGGTTAACAATAATTACTATAATATAAAATTGTAAATCTTTAAAATACATAATTGAAATACAAAATGTATGTGATGAATGTATATGATTTAGTAATTTCAGTTACATCAATAACTGTACTACATTAGTAATTAGAAATTGTAACAATAACAACAAAATACATAACTAAAACAAACTAAAACTAACAAAAATTCCATAACTAACCCTTGCACTAATTGACCGAGCGAAGTGAGGTCTCCGTTTTAACTCGACCATTTGGTATTTCGTGTGTGTGTCTGTCTGTCTCACGATTACGGCCAAACGCCTTGACTGATTTTGATGTTTTTTTACATGAATGTTCCTTATTCGTAGGTTGAGCCATGTATATATACGGTTTTTTCCCTTTTTTCTTTTTTAACTCCTTAAATAAAATCAAAATGGCGGCCGGACCGTTTCTCTCAGTGTAAGCTTTTTTCCAAGGCCAGTTTGTGGCTTAACCATAAGTCAAATTAAAGAACTAATAAAATTTTGCATGTAGCAAATTAAATTTTCAACAAAATTGTATTCTTGATTTTTTTCCGTATCTCTAACGGTAAGCTCACAAAATGGCCGTAAACTTCAAATTTGCCAAAAATCGTCCAAGTTTTTTTATTTTAACCATGTTTTTATAAGTTTATTCTAAACCAATTCAAAAGTGTTCCATAGCTTTTTTGTAGATAAAGGTTCATAGAATTCATATATGCCAGTAAAAAAATGATTGAAGTAAAATTAACAAAGTTATTAGCTCAAGAAACAAGCATGTTCAGTAACGAAAGGAAAAAGTTCAACTTTAGGCCTACATAAAAAATAGTAAACATTTTTTGTAATTTTTTCATAAATGTAAAAAAGTTTCGTAATTTAGTTCTAAATAGAACTGTATAAAAATATTTATCAATTTCAAATTTCTTATTTTTAAAACACCAGTTTTTATGTTCCTACTACAAGACTGCTACCTAACAAAACTAGGCCTGTTTTGAATAGTAATTTAGTAATATATCCTTTGCCCAAAATTGACATATTATTATAAGAAAGTGTAGAGAATTAATCAAAATATTGAACTGTACACTTGTAAATTATTATTTTATAAAAGTATTTTACTTAGCTTTACTTGAATTACAAAATCTATATACCGGGTGAGTTTTAAATGTCCCCCCCCCCTAATTTTTTCTGCATTTCTTAAGATATCGACTCCCAACCACCGCCGAACA
>JAGFPH010024898.1:0-11133 GCA_018207615.1 Philaenus spumarius
TACCATATGCAAACAACCGCATCTTTCTAAAAATTCTCATTCAGCTAATAATAATAATAGTTATTAGTTAAGTACTCTCCTTTTTTAATGTATCCCTCTCCTATTTTAATACAATTGTGAAGTCACAGTGAATCTGTTTAGTAATTTAAATACAGTGTGTTTGTGAGAAAGTATGTGTCAGTTTCTGGTACCGTTTATTATGTTTTTGATTGATAGGATTATCTAAGGTGCTAGCCATTGATAGTGGATTGTATTTTGGAATTTGTTTCAGTTTGTACTGAATTTAGCACTTCGTGTAAGTTTAGAGTTATTAGAATCAACAGCTGATTACAGTAACACCACCACACATTTCAAATACGCTCAGACGTGTATTTTAAGTCGACAAATAAAAATTTTTTAAATGTATTTATAGGCCTAAACTTTTTGTTAAATTATTCGTAAATTTATGTTTTTTTGCTCTACTGAAGCTTTTACATTGATGTAGTACATAGGCTGTAAGTACACAGTTTTCACATAATTTTATTTACCATTTCCAATTATATACATAAATTATATTGTACAAAGGGACACCACTGCATGATTTGTAGGCCAACGCCTTCCATAAAGTTCTAGGCCTATACTGTAAATCACTCTTTTGATTTAATTATCACAACAATAAATCTACAAATAAAGATGTTACTAGGGGAGACCCCTGCGTGCTCCGCACGCCAACCCCCAATGGAGCCTTCTAAAAACAAATGTTATGTTTTATTTATAATAAAGTTATATGATTAATAATAATAACCTCGAAATTAAGATAATAAATAATGATAAATGTTCAAATCAAATTATTTCATAACAGCAGTTATAATAATGGTTAAAAGAACCAGCAAGGCTCAGGTCTACACTTTAAAACCCTAACCTAAAATCTAGAAATACAAAAATAATTGCTTCAAATTTTGAAATCAACTGTTAATGGAAATATTGGAACAGACAGCTATATATCTGTTCTTTTATTCAATTTATTGTTATGGTAATAAATGTAAATACATGTGTTGGATTATCATTCTAGGCCTAACCTAAGATTTTTTTCCGACTAAATTTACAAATATTGAAATAAAAAAGGTTTTTATCGAAATGAATTATAGCCTATGTTACTCAGGTAAAGTGTAGCTTTTTATCAGTAAAACTATTTTTTCAATCTGTTCAGTTGTGCCAGAGATTACCCCCTACATACAAACAAACAAACAAACTTTACCTCTTTATGATATTAGTATAAATGTATGAAGAGTTAATAGGACAGCCATACAACCTTCCAAAAATCACACTTATAAGGTTTCTCTATGTGTGTGTCAACGTGTATCTTTTATAGGTTAATAAGTAGCAGATTTTATTTAAAAATATAATTTACTTTTTTTCTTTTTTTTTCTTGTTTTGCTATTCAGCTGGGCACTGAGTTATATCATGCGGCCCCTTAATCACAATACTTTTATCTAAAGCACTTTTGTCTTTTACTTGATGTGTCTGTTTGTAAAAGGAAAAAATAACTGTCATATTATTTTACAGAACAGCTGTTTTATGATTTACTTTTTTAATTTATTTATTCAATACCAAATGTTTTAATGTAAACTGCAGAACAGCTGTTTTATGTTTTTAATATATTTATTTAGTACCAAATGTTTTAATGTAAACTGCAGAACAGCTGTTTTATGTTTTTAATATATTTATTTAATACCAAATGTTTTAATGTAAACTGCAGAACAGCTGTTGTAGGATTTTAAATTCTCATGTATTTCTTATGGAGATTTTTCGTTTTTCGGGGATCTCAAAAACCCCTTAGTTCCTAATTTTAGAAAAAACTTATATTTTTCCCTCGTTCCTTGAATCGATACCTTTAATTTGACACCTCTCCCATCATCCTCCGATTTACCAAATTCCCACAATTTTGAATCTAAAATTTTGCTTACAGAATTATATATAAGGATTAGCTTATGACACCAATTAGCCTATATTTTGTACAACAATTGAAATAAACATTGTTTTGGTGTGTATAGTATATGTTTTTGAGAAGTAAGAGGTTAATCATTGTTTTTAATGTAGACTTTGGTAGGTTTGAAAATAGGTTTAGTCTGTTAGATGATAAAGTTAATGTAATTTGACTTAGGTTAGGCATTTAATATTAGTTACTAACTTAGCTTTGATTTGTTTGTTATGTTATGATTAATGCTAGACTTTTATTAAAATGGCATTATAAAATTTATGTGTGGAAGAAGAAAAGAGGTTGTCTTGCAAAGTAAAATAAGAAACTGTAACTACACAAGAAGGGAAATATAAATAAATGGTTGTATTGATCAAATACAAATGTTTCATTCCCCCAAAGCAAATAGTTGACCGAATTTATATTAAAGTACAGTGAATATTTTTTATTTGGTCTAAAAATAATTTTTGAATTAAGTCAGATGATGTGTGGATTCAAATAAGATGTGAATTGTATCTGTCAAAACATTCCCGAATTCCAAGAACGATCCAAAAATAGCATCAAATAACAGTAACTTAGAGATTCCATGAGGAGATTGAAAAAAGCCTGAAATATAAATAGCATCACATCTCCCTTCGCGTATTTTCTAAATTTTAAAATTCTTAAAATGCTTGTAAGGAAAGTAGGACAGAAAATAGGTTTGAATTATTTTATTTTAAGATTTATTATTTTGTTAATGTCGGATATTATATGTCCTGTCCCACTATATCCACATTGATAGTCGGGCTGTTTTAGCCGCTTAGCTTAGCTTTTGTTAGCTGAAATTATGCAAAACTCATTGAAACTTGGAGAAATGTTGACAAGTTCGCTGCTTCGGTCGCACATGATCTCTTCACGCTTGATAAGTCTGGTAGTGCCTACTGCGCTTGTACGCTTGGGTCAAAATGCATGTGACAGTCTAGCTGTAGCAAATGAGGTTATTTGATGTTGTGGCGTAGTCAGTATATGAAGTAAGAAAGACCCACTTTCATTTGAAGTGAACTAATTATTAGTGTGTGAATTTTAATACGAGTGAACTTGGTACTTTTCAAAAGAGAAAATGAACTGTAGTTTTTTGCTCAAATATTATTATTAAATTAATGTAATGCCTATCAAAGACCTGTCCCACAGGTGGTACTAAGTTGGATTCTTGATCTGAATTATTGCTATTTTATCATAAAAGTTTCAAGTTTTATTAATTTATAAATATAGGCCTACTGACAGTGAAAAATTGAGTGAATTTTAAAATGAACAGTAATATAGTTTTGTCTAAATGACTGAATTTAAAATATTTTGGAGTTTTGGATTAAAATCATTGATTTAAATAGGCCTATGATTAAAATGCACGTTCTTTTGTTTTGTTTTCCGAAATGTATTTCATGTCGTTGAGTAAAATATTAATTTATGAGATCTGTACATTCACCATGTTGAAAATCCCTAACGGCAGTTAGATATAATTCGTTTGTTGTTTGTGGCCCTAAGTAGTTTTTTTTTTTAAGAACGAAGTAAACAAAAGGAATGAAAAACAACGGTTCAAACATTTAACAGCTGATTTTGTATATTATATTTAATACGTCTTCAACAAAAATTAAATGAATATTAAAATATACTCAGTTAATGTACAGTATATTACGCAAGTGCCTACCGTATACTAGTTCCCTATGCTACGTATAAACACAGTACTACTCTTAGTGCATGCGCTCAGACTGTCTATAATGAATATGACAGAGAGAGTAGAAATGATTCTCTCTTTCTTCTCGTACTGATCATGTGTGTCAAACAATTCTCCTATTCTTTACGACAACAAAAAGTGTTGTCAAACAATTCTTTCTTTTTCCTTTCAACTGCCGGTTGAATAAATTAAACAAATAAAAGAGCACTGTGGCGACAAAATCACACTGATTTAAATAAAAACCCTGAACCACAAAACAAGGACCAAAAACAATAACTAAACAACTAAATTGTAAGTTATGTTTAATACGTTACCCTTATGTACATTTCGATGACATGGTCATCATCCTCAGAGGGTTTTAACACTATTGTTTAGTTATTGTTTTTGTTCCTTGTTTTGTGGTTCGGGGTTTTTATGTAAATCAGTGTGCCGGTTGAAGCGTTTCACTTTCAACCGTTTAGGTGGTTTAGAGCGTCTGACCTAGGCCAATTTGCCCTGCATAGCCTAAAGAAATTTCACTTCAAAAAATGATTTTGATATCTTAGAGTAAAACCCTTTCAAGCTATACATGACACGACAGTATCATAACAAGTACCGTAATAAGACAAACTAGTAATCCTATAAGTATTCCATTTTCCATTTGTAGTGAAAACGTAATAGATATAACTTACTGACTGTATGGCTAAGCACTAAATTTACATTAAATCTTTTGAATTTGTTAAAACGCACAGCTAGAAATTCTTGTACTCTGTTTTATTTTATTTTTCTATATTATTCCAGGTGGAGCAACACGGAAACACCAGGTTTTTGGATATTCAGAGTTGGCGAGACTGGCGACACGGGCAACGTAGAACCTCCACAGACTGTGGATTCAGAGAACGGTACGTCAAAGCTATTTATGTTAACAGAAAATAAATTGAGGTTTTTACATCAACTGGAAACAAAGATGAACATTATGCATTTAGATTTCTGAAAATAGCATTCGTTATCTCGTGGGTGAACTGGAGTGATTTGTTACAGTCTTCCAAAGCTCCCCTTCTTCCTCTGTTTCTAAATATATGATCGTTGCTGTTTAAATTTTTTAAAAACCTGCCAAGTGGAATAGCTTTAACCGATTTAAATGAGGCAGGACTATTTTCTTTGAAACAATCTATTTGCAATGGGTTTTGTTGTGTTTTTAATGCACCTGAAATCAACTTTTTTTTAACTAGACCAATACACCTCACTCACATGAATTTCTTCAATAATCACAGAAACCACTTTTAGCTAAAATTGAATTTTCTCAGTCATCCATGACTCAATTATAAAAAGCGACACATGGTTGGATTCGTCTGCATGTTTGTGTCCAAATCTTTTTTTGTAAAATTTGTAGTTGCTTAGACATTTAACTTTGAAAAGTTTGAACCGCCACCGTCGTAACTGTAATAAAATTCAATTTTGTGTATTTCTGTAAACCAATGTGATAAAAACATTCATGGTGAGTTTCATGAATTTATCTTAAACCGTTCATGAGATGGTATTTTTTTTTCAAAAACACGTACAGACAGACAACTTCTAAACCAAGCAACACACGTTATACTGTATTACAGTCGAAGTTCTATTTTTAACAAAACTTACTATCGAGACAAAATATTCATTATTGGGAAATATTTGTTAATAATAGGATACAACCTCCAATCCAATTTATACTCCATATTGCCTACAGATATAGTAAATTATATAATTTAAATTTAGCAGTTGTTCATACTTTTCCACTGTCCTGCTGCGGGATTGGTCCAATACATCATAGATTACTGCTGTTACCTGCCAGTTATTACTAACAAGTCGTATAACGATTGTGTGTTCTTATTGTACAGGGTGGGCGAAATAAAACAAAAGTTAAGTAGTATAAAATAACATTAATATTTCAACTTTTTTCCATTTTACAATGCTTACATTATTAGGGATCCAAAACATCTGTGTGCATCCCACCATTGTCAACGCACAGTTTGATTCGGCGCCATGTCCGTTGATTCATCCTTTTCAACAAATCTGGTGTGACTGTAACGAACTGCTTCCTTCAGCTGATCATTTGTGGTGTATCGTTGTTTCCGCACCTCTTCTTTAATAATACCCCAGAGTGCATTATCCGGTGTGGTAAGGTCCGGACTTCTTGGGGGCCAGGGCAATGGGGAAGGGGCGTTCTCTGACCCTCGACCAATCCAGCGGTCCGGTAAAACTTGGTTAAGGCGCCTTCGAACTGCCAATGCAAAATGCGGTGTAGCACCGTCCTGCTGAAACGTAACGGTATCCATTAATCCTAAGGCAGTCAGTTGTGGGAACAACCACTCGTTCAGCATCCTCAGATAAGTTTCTTGATTTACGGACCCATCAAAAAAATAAGGGCCAAACAGATGCTTGCCTGTAATTCCTGCCCAAATCATCACATGTGGTGGGTTGTTCTCAATTTCTTCATAAAAATGAGGATTTTCTTTTGCCCAGAAATACACGTTTCGATTGCGTGAGCTGCGATAAATTGCGCATTCATCAGAGAATAAGACGTTACATTTAGCTGCATTTGTACGGAAACACTGGAGCATCAATTGGCATGCTTCGACACGTTTTTCCAAATCACTATCACTTAACTCATTTACTGACACCGGATGGTAGCGTTTAATTTTTTAAGTCTTTTCGAATATGATCTCTCATTGTCGACCGTGGAATGTCTAACTCTGCTGAACGTTTATGCGTAGATTTCATTGGCGATCGCTGAATTGACTCCTCCACAGCAGCACAACTCTCGACACGACTATGTGGCGCATCAAGAACACTTCCCGTTGCAAAAGCTTTGTTTGCCCACGTCAACAAAGTTTTTCGATTTGGTGACGGTTTTCCAAAACGCACAACAAAGTCGTCCGTTCATCCATCGTTTTTCCACTTCTTGGACGTTCATGAACCCAAACACAAGCCACCAGACGCTCCTCAATAGTGGACACACTTGTATCCGCCATCTTGTCGCTCTCCAGACTGGCAGACTGTGGCTTGACCTCGGCTGCACCTGTGGCCCCCCCCCCCTCCAACCACCCCACCACTCCAACTTTGCAGCAGTGGGTAGGGACTTTTCGCCCACACTGTAGATCTATGGTCTCGGAGTACCGTCACTAGACTTTACAAGTGTGTACAATCATTTCTGTTCTATTGTTTTGTTGCTCCACTGTCTATCTAGTTTTTTTATACCTAATATATTTATTTTGTATCATCTGTTCTCCCGTTTTTTGAAATCTCTGTGTTGGTTGAAAGTATATTCCTTGCAGCAAATTGCTGACTTTACAAATAAGAAAGAAGCGAGGCTGGAGACAATGACTTCTGCAGGAGATATTTGAAGATTTCACATGAGTCAAACATTGTATTAAATAAACTTTTTACTAGCAAAAAATCACAAAGAAAGTTTTTTTTTAAATGTCGATCATAGTTTAATCAACAAAGGGCGTAAAAGGGTTAATTCTTTGGTGGTATTGTATAAGAATTTAATGTAATTGCGTATAATCGATTAAAAATGCTATTTGATGGGTTCACAGATGGCTACAGTCACGACACTACTTGTAGATCAGGGTCTACTTCTTGTCATAGTAAGGCTGAATGCGAGGACCACGAGTCTGGTTTCTGTTGTAAATGCGAGTCTGGGTACTTTGGTAACGGAAGAAACTGTCTCAAAGAAGGTAAGCCTGCTTCAAACCAATGAGGGTGTATGTTTTCCTGAACCGTATCACTGCTGTTTTCTTTCGTAAATGCAGTTCATACCAGTATTTCAAACTAGTTTTGTTGTAGTTTTTTTTTTAAATTTTCTAAATAAATTATTTAAGTTGTATTAAACCTTTTAGTGAATGCCAGAGATTTCTACATTAATACTTCTGAAAAATGCCAGACCGTTTTAAGCCATTTACAAAAAGCTTCATAAAAATAAAAATCGTTCGCAAAATTTGAAATATTTTTATATTTCTCAGAACTATATTTCCTAAAATTATATATTATGAAATTGCCTTAAATTTAATTGAAAAATACTTTTTAAAATATGCAATTCCACTTGCCCATATTTTCCAATTATTTTTTTAAAGTTTGTCATGATTAATCACATTTGGAAAAAAATCTTTGCTCTTCACAATGCAGGGGAAGATGGGGCACATTTGAACATTTTTTTCATTATATTTTTTTAATGTATGATAAAAATGTATTTATATTTAAAAAATATTTTATTAAGTTCTTATAGAGTCTTGGCTTTCTTTTAATATTTTTTTTAAAGCTCCAAGTTAATAGGTTAAGCTGCAATATATGTTTTATTAACGTAATGTATTTTGTTCAAAAGTACCCCAGCAGTGGGGCACTGTTGAACAGAGGATTGGGTACATTTGAACACACATATGAAATTAAACATAATTATTTATTTTATAATTGTAAACATTTGTAAATTAACAAAAAATGTTGTTTATGGGTAATTACATCAAATTTTTGTTTTTTTACATAATTTTGTAACTAACTGAGCTGAAATTTACAAGGAAAGTAAACACATTAGCAGCTCAAGCAGTTCCTCCACTCATAGTAGGCTGAGGAAGCTTCATTTTAATATCTTTTTCTTCAATTTAAAAGAAATCTTCTTGATCTGGAAAGTTTAATTTCCATGAATCTCCTTTCCTCCTCATAAATTTTACTATGTATGATCCTACGTCCAAGTGTTCTTTTTCAATCAGTCCAACATACAACACTTTGGTTTTCTTAGTAGCAAACTCAACCAATACAAAATCATTTTCGTTTAGTTCTAATTCACTTGTAAACATATCTAAATTGATTTCAGCATCTTCATTGAAAACGGTCTGATTAATAAGATCTTGCAAATCTTCACATTCTGACTCGTCGTGTAAAGAAACAATATCTTCCATCTTGTAAAAAAACAATTGTATTGATTTACTGTGAAAGTAATTTAGTGGGGTACATTTGAACATCATACTCAGCAGGGCATAACATGGTGTTCAAATGTACCCACTTTGCTTTGTTCAAATCTACCCCACTAGGCAACATATTTTAAATTATTAAATAACTTTCTTTTAAAAAAAGATTAACAGATTTGAAATATGTCATAATGTGCAAAAATATGTGAGTTATTAAGTGTATGTAAAACACTTACCTGGAATAAGTTGAAGTTGTGAATAATCAAAAACAATCAACAAACAAAAATTTTGTTACAAGGTCTGTATAACTACTCTGCTCAACAAGTCACACAGAACTAAGTGGAAAAGGAGGGAACTCAGTGCAAACTGTTCTCCCATTAGTGGACTTCATTTTACAGCTGATGTAGTTGTCTGCAAGCTGTAAACTGGAGTGAAATTTAAACTGTTCAAATGTACCCCATGTTCAAATGTGCCCCACTCTACCTCATATCACAAGAAAGAATAACTAAATGTTTACAAACATACTCAATTTGAGGTTTTCTACAAAAAATACGCTTGGTAACACTATTTTTATTATAAACCCATTTAAGCAGTTCTTTCAAGTTTAAGTACCTGAATGTATTTTTTTAGCCCTTAGCTATGAAATACTTATTTTTAGTAAAAACAAACTGTTTTAGTTTTTGAAATAAAACTGAACTAAACTATATACAAGGCCTACGCCTACTGTAACCAATTTAACTATTTACAAAATTTTTGAAGACCTAAATTTTTCAGTGGTCTGTTTCCATGAATCATATTTTCACTGACTGGTGAACGTGAACGATCCATATTCATCAGAAACTACAACGGAAACAACAATTTCACGATACATCGCAGAATTAACAATAACAGAAGAATAAGTAATTGTTATTGAGTCTTAAATGAAGTAGTAAGATCACACATTACCCTGTGCATGGAATCGTCCCGACCGATCATCTGACGTGCAAATGTCAAAGACTTCTTTATCTTTGCTATAGCCAAATAGTATTACTCAATAGTGTTCTATATAAAATTGTATTTTCTGCAAACTATATTTCTTTAAGAATATTTTGGTGTAGTATTAATTTAATTTGACAAAAAATGAAAGTGTAGTAATTTTTTTTTAGACGTTCGTTTATATACAGATGTTGTCATTTTTCAACACGACTTTCAATGTCCACACATTCGGTCATTGACTCTAAAAGGGATAATGTCACAACAACACTACTAACTTAAAACACGGTTTGTTACTGACAGCTGGTCGTCCTGAAGAGAAAAAATATCACAGAGCAACCACAGCCTGCTAAATCATTGTTCTTTTGCACTAGTACTGTAATTCATGTTTTTCTGTATTGATTGCAAATAGAATGTTCTGCATTTATCTATTAACTGATCAATCTGTGTTTGAAGTAATGCGTCTGGGGCGCGATGTGGGACATTAAGAGTAGGTGTAATTGCGTCGTGCCCGAACCTTGCAACAATCTGAATGTTAAGAGTTGTAATATTGTCAAGTATGACATTCTAAACTGTTACCTTGAATAAACAATGGAAAAATAAATTATTTAACTTAAGGAGTACTGCCGCAACTTCTATACCGAAATGAGTAACAAAAAATTCCTCAAAAACTTCATAAGGAGTAAGCAAAAAACTGCAAAAACTGTTGAAAATGAGTTTGTCATAAATTATTTGCCATAAAATGCAGCAAAACATTTAAAAATACAATGTTATTTAAAAAAGTTTTTTACAAGTAGGCCTAAAAAATGTTTTTGCATGGTACTCTTCAAAACAGGGGTAGATTCAAAGTCACACATTGTAATCTGAACATTCAAATGTACTGTCTTTCCTCTTTTTTTTTATATTTTTGCAAACAAAAAACATTTTCTTTATGCAATAACAGCTGAGACAAGAAACAGACGCTCCGACGCTGCTATTGTACGAGTGTTACGCTGTTCGGTAGCCCGCCTTTTTAGCACCGTGTATTATATCACAACCAGTTTTCACTACGCAAACAATACCTAAGCCACATAACATGTTTTTGTCTACTTTTTTGGTGATTTATAAAAATAGAAATTCATAAAAGTGTATTCATTAGTAAAACGTTCCAGAACGGCAATACTCCTTCGAGAACCTTTTGTTGGTGTCATTGTGGAACGGCAACAATCCTTTCATGATAATTTGCCTTACTCCATAAAGTGTTGAACGAGACACTTAGTATTCTGTTAATATTGTTTTTGTTCCAGCAATCCCGCTTAGAGTAAACGGGAAAGTTAGTTTCGACTTGAACGGAGTCAAAGTGTCAGACATTGCTGCACAAGCGTATGTTGTCACAACCGACGGAAGGAGTTACACAGCCCTCAGTAAGATACCTCCTATCATTGGTAAAGATATGCAGGTTATCAACACAGTTGCCAATATTATCGGATGGCTGTTTGCTAAACCTATTGGAGAAGCTCTTAACGGATATCAGATTACTGGTACGTATTTCCATATGATCTCATGTAGAAAGTAAGTATAGGTTAAAAGGT
>JAGFPH010024899.1:0-11132 GCA_018207615.1 Philaenus spumarius
AATATACAACATAAATCTGCTAGATTGGGAAGCAAGAAGAAATAATATCAAGTACAGTATAAAAAAATTGAATATCAAATTATAATATCCACCAAGCCATTTGGATGAGTCAACTAGAATTATTCATCACAACACATCAGATCTGCAGACCTTCTATTATAAAATGTATACCTCTTCAAAATTACCCACCAATAACATCATTAACTCCTCAGTCTAAAAATTGATCAAAGGACAATCTTATTTTAAGTAGAAAATTTTAGCATAAGTTCAAAATTGTAATCATCACATACGAATCAATCACAATTCATTAGACTAAGTACAGAAATAATTGTTGTTAGTAATTAAGAATTTTGTTAATTTGTTATGTAGGCTATTGACTTTATAAATAAATTGTGTTACAACTAGTTTATAACCGTTAGCAAGCCGGCAAGAAAAAAAACTTATAAACATTGAACCCCGAAATAATACTCATATGTACTCAATTTGTATTATTAAGTAATTAAATCATTTCATTGTACCTCTATCTTATATATAAAATTCTCGTGTCAAATGTCACAATGTTCGTTCCCGTACTCCTCCGAAACGGCTTGACCCATTCTCATGGAATTTTGTGAGTATATTGAGTAGGTATGAGAATCGGCTAACATCTATTTTTCATACCCCTTAGTGATAAGGGCTACGCCCCAGTGGTCCTCAAAGTTTCAATGTTAATCTTATGGAAGTTCAATCTTAAGGAAGAAGAAGAAAGATTTCTTTTGATTTTATCATGGGCACAAAAAACAGCTGTTTGTATGAAAAGCTTAAAACAGCTGATTTGGATCAAAAACTGAATATAATTTTAGATTAGGCCTACATTGAAAATTTTTTTTTTTTTTTACAATGAACTAAAACACTTGGGCTAATTATTAGTATCAGGTTGATTTGTCTATCCGTGCAAAGCCGGGTCAGACCAGAAGTGGTACATTTATTTTTTACAATATCACCAACCCCTAAAGGGAAGGTGGGGGTGGGGGGAGGGGGAGAATAAATTATAATAACTTAAAAATAATTTTTGCCTTTTGTTATTTATATATTCCCTCATCGTTCACAGCGCTCCATGCCTATTTCACGCATATACCACATTCTTACACACTTACAATAATTAAGCTATTTTTTGTCTACACTAGAAATTACTTGAAAATTATTTATATGGCAAAACAACGTTTGCCGGGTCAGCTAGTTTATTTATAAATCGAAGTTACAAATCGGAAAATTCGTATAATATCAATATTGAAATAAATATAATTATAAGACAAACTGTCTACCTTTGGAGAGAACATAGATACGTGGCTGGTGAATTTGGAACAAGAGAACACTGATGTTTTCCCACTGTTTTCTGGTGAGGAAAACTCAAACCCTCACATATTGCAAGGCGTTAAAAATCAAAAATCACCTGATGAACTTAAAACTGGCTCTCGACAAACCTGGACCTGGACATAAAAAAGTGTGACTTTATTCGTAATCCGTGTGAGATAATTATCCTCACCTGTCGAGGAAAGCAATCGATAACCTAAAATTTAAAACTCCGTGGATGTGCGAACATGAATTTTCGACATTTACGACCATGAACACAAAAAAAAACGACAAAGGATGTTAGAAAGCATTTTAAAGGACGATACGAGGGTTTGCTTTCTCAATTGCCTCCTAGAATCCCAGACCTTTTCAAAAAAAAAAAAAACATAAGGACAAATTTCCCATTAAAGACGAAAATTGCCATTTTACCTACCTATGAAAAAACGATGTCCTCTTTATAGAAAATAGTTCTGATTTCAGACTTACTATACTATAAAATCTTGTGTTTTTAACGGTGGAGTGTCATAGGGTCAGGCGTCACGTAAAGGGTTGACTTGACTCAAAAAAAAGGTTGTGGACCCACTGCCCTAGATGGTTTGGAACACAAATTGTTTGTATAAAGATTCCAATTCAACCTATTAGCCAAAATTACACCTAGCAATTCAACTGGAACATTTTCCTAATGTATTTCTAAATTGCTCATAGAGAAGAAGAGTTGGTACCCTGTTTTAATAATATTAATCTTAAGTGAATTTCTTGTAAATCAGAATGCAGATCTTTCCAACAAAGTGTTTGTCATTGCTTTTACATCTACTAGTTTAACTGGCTAAAACTATATAGTAACGTTATATCATCTGAATAAAGAAATGATTTGTCCCGTTGGAAATCCTGGTACATAATAAATAATATTAAGTACAAATAAATCGATCTCGCAGCAGATCCGCTGACATGAGTTGATCGAATTTCCAAAATTAAGTTTACATGTTTTAGTGTTTCAACTATTTGGGAAATTAATCTACTCATGAAGAAGCTAAATAGCTGCCTGCGTGTACGAAATATATTAGTAGGACTTGTTTGCAACTCATTCTTCAGCCCCGGCTCATGCGCTATTTCGTTCCGCTCGCAGCGGAAAAACACGCTAGACCTTGCAGCCTCGGATCAGAAGATCCCCCCCCCCCCCGGTAAACCGGGTACTTTTATGGTATTTTACGTTTTGATAGATTTTGGGGGAACCAGACATGCTATAAGATTGTGTAAAAAAATATAATGTGCAGAATAATCTATACTCATATTATAAAGAGGTAAAGTTTGTTTGTTTGTATGTAGGGGGTAGTCTCTGGCACTACTAAACCGATTGAAAAAACAGTTTTACTAATAAAAAGCTACACTATCCCTGAGTAACATAGGCTATAATTCATTTCGATAAAAACCTTTTTTTATTCCAATATTTGTAAATTTAGACGGAAAAAATTCTTAGGTTAGGCCCAGAATGATAAATCAACACATGTATTTACATTTATTACCATAGCAACCAATTGAACAGATAATATAGCTGTTAGCTCCAATATTTCCATTAACAGCTGATTTCAAAATTTGAGGCAATTATTTTTGTATTTCCAGCTTTTAGGTTAGGGTTTTAAAGTGTAGATCTGATCCTTGCTGGTTCTTTTAACCATTATTATAACTACTGTTATAAAATATAAAAAATAATTTAATTTGAACATTTAACATTATTTACCATCTTAGTTTTGAGGTTATTATTAAAAATACACTTTATTATAAATAAAACATAACATATGTTTTTAGAAGGTTCCATTGGGGGTTGGCGTGCGAAGCACGCAGGGGTCTCCCCTAGTATCCTATATTAATATTATTTAACAATTCCTCAAAAACTGTCATTCTAATACGTAAAATCTGAAATGAAAATAGACTTTTTCCACCTTTATTAACTCAGATCTTATATTATTGACAGCTGCAACTTGCTCTCTAATTGTAATATAAGACTTTTTCATCGCTATAGCCTCTATCCTGTAACACTCTAATTTATTTAAAAAAGTTGCATGACTGATGGAATTAAAGGCTTTACTTAGGTCTATCATGGTCGCATTAACATAGTATTTATTTTCAAAAGACTAAAATACAATATCATGAAATGCTTTAGTTGTATTTAGGCTAATACTTAAACCAAATTGATCATTTTTGATTATTCTTGTGAAAGGATACCTTATTAGAGAATTTCCATAGAAAAGATAAGCTATAATGGTGAGACACAAAGTCGGGATGATTAAATGAGCACTGATCATGGTCCCCAAAAGACGTTTTGGGGTGTCATTAAAAATTGAATATATATGAAGGGCTGAGAAGCCAAGGGGAATAATTGTAGCGATGTTAGTTTTGAGAAAACTCAGTTTAAATTTATACTGTTATAATCAAATCCAGGTAAAACCATGATCATTAAAACAGGTATATTTTTAATTGCCAGGTTCTAGACTAACATAATAACAAAGATTAATATGATTTTCATCTTCTTATTCTTTTTTATCAGCCAATATTTGATCAAAGTTGTCACTTGTACCCCTGGGCTGTTAACACGTTCGCTGCTACGGACGCACATGTGAGCTTGACACTGAACACTATGAAAAGCGGCCGACGCACAGTGCCTTGCACGCCAACCCCCGTATTGGGAGAATTTTCAATACACAGAGCATTGCGTGCTCCGCACGCCAACCCCGATATTGGGAGTATTTTCAATACAAAATGCAATGCGTGCTTCGCACGCTAACCCCCGTATCGGGAGAATTTTCAATACACAGAGCATTGCGTGCTTCGCTTGCCAATTCCCGTATTGGGAGTATTTACAATACAAAATGCAATGCGTGCTTCGCACGCTAACCCTAGTATCAGGAGAATTTTCAATACACAGGGCATTGCGTGCTTCGCACGCCAACCTCCGTATTGGGAGTATTTTCACTACACAGTGCATTGCGTGCTTCGCTTGCCAACCCCCGTATTGGGAGAATTTATGTTATAAATATAAAAAATAAATAAAAGGACAGCTCCTAGCATTGGAAATACGAAATTTGCGTAGCAGTGTTGGAATTAGAAGCTATGTAATAAAACATAGGTTACAAGTAAATTACCAACGTAAAGTAAAGTGACTTGCATCACGTGTATCCCTTGGCTTCTAAGCTAAACAGTTCTTCTACGAAGTAGTTTTTTTCGTCACTAGATCTCAGCACATGATAGACTTGCAGTTATATTACTTGGCCGCAAACATTTTAGGCTGAAGAGCCAGTTTCTGCACTTAACTCCATTATTCAAAAAATGTCACTTGTACCCCTTGGCTTCTCAGCCTTTCATATTTGTTCGTAATCTAGCGGCCGCATTTTTCCGATTTAGCACCCAATTTGGTACAAACGTTGGTTTTCTAGGTGGCTTGACGACCAGAAGTAATTTGTTTTGAGATTTTTCCTACTGAGATTTGTTGAGGTGTTTATGTAAAACAATAGATATAAGAAATTATTGTGCACATTTAGTTTTTTTTACCTTACAGCTTAAATGAAATTAACCGGTTCAAATCCGAGTGGGCAGCTTTAGATCCGACGGCAAAGATGCTAACTCTCGAAGTAAGTTTGCCAGCTGCGAGCGAAGCGAAGAAGTCCACAATCCAACGTTGCAAAGCCGAGGTTCAAATTCACAAAGTGATTTTTTATGCGAGCAGAACAAAGTAGCGTGTGAGCCGGGATTTTAGGTTAACCTTCGTGAATAGACCAATTTCCTAGTTGGTTGAAAACCTAAAACATATTAGGCTTATACTTAATTTTGAAAATTCGCTCAACTCACGTCAGCGGTTCAGCCGATTATTTTTAACACCAACGAATCCGTTCGCGTCAGTTATTGGTTTAATGAAATTAAGAATCGCCTGGAACGATCTTGGGAGTCGCGAGCGGATCGGGAGTTCCGAACGAAATCGTTTACACTACTTAAAAACGGAAACTCCCTCTCGAGACAATTTTTTTGTAAACGTAATCGGAAAGTATAAAACATTTAATCGTATCGTGCTGGAAATGTAAAACCGATGCTGCCAACGTTACAACAATGAAGCGGAAAGCAAATATTAGCCTTGCAATTGAAACGGTTTAGATTAAACTGTTTTTCTGCAACTGTGCAGTTTCCTTGTGACAGTTTGTGCAACTTCGGCAATTGGAATTTCCCACTTCCTATGCAAAGACACGTATGCGCTGTTAGATAGGGACTTTAAATTTATTTTAATCTGTTTCAGTTTACTTTTTGAATTCTATCCTATGGGACAACGTACTTTTTAAATGTTTACGTTTACTATGTCTATCCGATATTTCAGTAGAAGCTAAGACGCAACTGATACGATGACGTTGGGTGAGAGAATTTGCAAAATTAAGTTTATACATTTTAGAGTTTCAACCGACCTTTTTACTTTCTCCCCCTATACCATAGTATATGGAAAAAGTATTGTATTCGTCAAAATTTTCGAGTTTGAGTTTTTGGTGGAAATATCCGTTTTGGGTCCCCCTGAACCTAAAAAAGTGGTTTTCGGAGTGATGTCTGTGTGTGTGTCTGTATGTGTGTCTGTGTGTCTGTGTGGATGTTATCAGACCTAGAGCCTAAACCAGTCGTCCGATTTTGATGAAATTTGGTATGGAGGTACTAATCCACGGTATCTCCAGGCGTTTTTTTCATTTTTGTGAATTTTGTATTTTTAAGGGTAATTTTCCCATAAAAACCCATAAAATATCGGAAAAATTAACTTTTCTCAAAAACGGCTCTAACGATTTTGATTAAAATTTTACCGTTTATTAGGGACCTAAAGTACTATAAACTGTAAAATTTTAATCAAAATCGTTCGAGCCGTTTTTGAGGAAAGTTGATTTTTCCATTATTTTATGGATTTTTATGGGAAAATGACTGTTAAAAATAAAAAAAATCACAATAAATTGGTAATAGTATTTTTTTATTAAGTTTCTATAATGAGGGAGAAAGTATGTGTCAGTTTCCTGATACCGTTTATTTTGAAATTGGTCTACTCACGAAGGCGCTGAATAGCTGCCTGCGTGTATGAAATATATATTCGTAGAATTTGTTTGCACCTCAGCCTCCAGTCCCGGCTCAAGCGTTGCTTCGTTCCGCTCGCAGCGGAAAACTCGAGTATGGTTTCGGATTATATGGACTTCTTCACTTCGAGAGCACGAGTTTGCATCACGGCCGACAGCCTAGGGTAAAATCAACCACATAGATTTGAACCAGATAATTTTACGTTTTTATCGATTTTGGGGGAGCCAGGCGGGCTATAAGGTCGTGTAAAAAGGCAAAATGCACACAATAATCTAATACATTTATTATTTTTTCTTAGATAAACTCTAAAAAGGTTTCATTCTAATACGAAAAATCTCAAAACATCGTTACTTCCTGTCAAAAAAACGCGCTTCCGGTTGTTGGATGTTTTGGCCAGTGAATTCGTTCGAGGTACTTAGACAACCAACGTGTTGGACCAAATCGGACGTAAAAAACTGCCATTAGAGTGTGAACACATATTGTATACATACTACAAATAATTTTTAATGGCACCACACAATGTGTTCTATGAACCATGATCGGTGCTCATTTACCTCTCCCGAATCTAGGCCTCACCATAAGAGTCACTGCGATACAGTTCATCTTTCCTACGGAAATTTGCTAGTAACCGCCATACTTAAGCGAACTGATCGGCTGATTTATTTCAGGTAACAAATTCGTATTTAAATGATTACTAGGGGCTCTGCCCCTGGACGCTCCGCGTCCCAACCCCGGCTCGGCCTTCGGCCTCAGATGGCTGCTTCGCTTCGCTCGCAGGTGGAAAATTTGATAAAGAATCTCGTTAATCTTTTGCTCGTTTGTACATAGGTGACCGAGCATAAATTAGCTGTTTTATTTGGCAGCTGACTCAAACTCATTAAACATTATCTCCATAAGATTAACATGGGAAATTTGAAGGATTGTATACCGGAGCGAATATTCTCGGGTGAATAGCGGCTGAACGGATGATAATATATAAGACATGACATATCTGTGAATGATTATGTTCAGTTTTTGATCCAAATTAACTGTTTTATATATAATAAGTTTGTAACAACCAATGTTTGAATTGAATTAAAATATAGTTAGCATTTTTCGTTGATTTTTGTTTGTGTTTGTTTTTAGTTTGTCAATGTAACCTCAAAAAGGTAATACTACATTTGATACTGATTTGATCCAAATCAGTTGTTGATCAAAATCAGCTGTTTTAAGCTTTTCATACGAACAGCTGTTTTTGTGTCCCTGATAAAATCAATAGAAATCTTTCTTCCATAAGATTAATATTGAAACTTTGAGGGCCACTGGGGCGTAGCCCTAATGTCCTAGGACTTCGGTAAATGGCCTAAAACCTTCCCAGGGTTAACCTGTGTTACTATGCAAAATTTCAAAGCAATCGGATGGACGGTATACGAACGCAAAGTGGACAAAGAACCAAAAAAAAACCCCCCATAAGGAATACACAGCAGAAATTTGCATTTGATTATAACGTTTGTAAGGCGAAAGATACATGATTTGTAATGCTTGATGGCAAATCTGGGCGTGCATACCTTTAATTTAAGACCTCAATTATGAAAATCGGTCGGGTAGAAGAGCCGAACGGACTCGGAAAAGAAAAACAGAATTTTTTTAATATATAAGATAAAGATTTTTATTATTTTTTGCTTATAAAAGTCCTACAATTATTCTACTTTTTGAATAACACATAAGATGATACAATTTTAATGAAGTACGGCAGCTATTATAATATATAACACAGACTTATTTATCAAGACGGAAGTATAAGGAGTCAATTACGATATCAAATCTTAAACACGCAATTTTTACGATTTTAAATATTTTTTACAACTTGTATTTATTACATTTTGCAAAATAAAAACAAACTGAGGTAAATACCTATTACTTATCATTAAACTGATCGCTTCTCTTTCCATCAAAACTCTTTCTCACACAAAATAACTACCAACACTATCCTACTAGTTGATAAATATTTTTTAAACATTTTTTGTAAAATCACGAAAATCTTCTTTACGATTGAAAAATAGATCATAAAGTAACTGTGCTCTTTCTCTAGCGCGTAAAGTAAACCATACAGAAAGCAGGTTGTAATTCAACAGTAAAAAAGTAAAATCTATCACGCAGCTGAATAGCTGACGTAAGGAGCGAATTTAAAAAATTAAATTTATATGTTTTAGGGTTTCAACCAACTATTTGGGGAATTGGTCTACTCATGAAGTCGCTACGTGTACGAAGTATATTAGCAGAATTTGTTTGCACCTCAGCCTCCAGCCACGCTCACTGGTCGCTTCGTTCCGCTTGCATTTCTCTTTGCGGTTTAGAAATGATTTTAGTGATTTCAATATCTCCTGCCAAGGAACACTTGACCTCTAGTGTAGATATAAAGATTTTTCAACCTTGTTTAATGTTAACTAAAGATATAAAATATATATATGCTAATACATGGCAATAAGTATTTTTCTTTTCCAAAGGCAAACTCTTGGATCCCTTAATTAGTCTTCTGGTGTTCCAATACAATTGTGGCAGGTTCGTATCTTTCTGGTGAGCTGGGTCGGGCCCCCTGCTCACTAGAAGGTGGTCACGTTCGTCTAAAGTATACCAAAGCCTTTTCGATTGGCAATTTTTTGTTTTTCCGTGTACTTTCTACTGCTTGCTGCTTGATGTTACGTTGGCGTCCTTGAAGAATAAGTACGTTGTCTTTAACAAGGCAATAAGTAGTGGTGAACTTTTCATTCCCTAAAAGGTTTACGTGCGAAAATTAAGTTTCCAAATTTCTAACTTCAAACACTTTGCAGTGATAAAATACATTCTAGTGGAAAAAATCTTGTGAAAAGAAGTTTTTCGTGATGTGTCTAAAACTCTATTAGGCGCTGCTACATCAGAAGATGAATGACACTTTTCAAATCAGATAGAGATTCTCTGAGACTGAAATAAAACCATACAAAAATTGAAAATTTCTATTTGGCTTTTCTGTCAGGTAGTTAGCAGCAAAAGCAAAAACGATTTTATAACATTTCAGACGGAACAAGCTTTTTGTTCGTATGGTGCTCATGAATTCTTTCTCCGGAGCAGAAAATTAAAAGAGTAAATAACTCAACTCTTCAGGAGAGAATTAAGAATAACCCAGAAGTAATCAAAAGTCTAGTCACCCAAGTTGAAATATGAATGCCCCATTTTGACTCAGAAAGAAAAGTACACTCAATGGATCCCTTTTCCTTTAAAATTGACTAAGTCCGTAAGGAAAATCATTAAGTGCTTTTCAAGGGCACCAAAAAAGCAGCATATTGATTTCCTACAACATGCAAGCATTATACAGGACAACATTGCGCAGACCTTCTTACAAAATTTCGTCAGGCCATCAAAGAGTAGCGCCTTCGATAACTCAACACCATATAACTAGAGTTCCATACTCAGCACAGAAAGGCAATGCACCAGTCCAAAAGAAGTGAGTTGTAATTACGGCGCTCAGTCTGGACTTCGAGCGCTTTCCTCACGCAGCAACTTTCTTTCCAGACCTGACCCCTCTGGCTTATATCTGTTGCCCAATATAAAGGCATATCTGAATGAAAGGGTGTTTCCTTAGACGAAAATGTAACACAAACAATACTCTGGTAGGTTCTTTTACATATCTATAAAATTCGGTAAAGCTATGGAATAAGTGCACTGGTTTTTTATGGGCAGTATTAAAAAATTAAAACATTATGCTTGTAAATAAAAGTATTCACAAAAAACAGGCTTACAACGTTCTATCCCACACCCCAGACTGTATGTCATTGCATTATGATCGCACGTAATATTGAAATAATGAGCAGTCCCTCATCACAACCTATCTAGACTACATAGGACAGTAATTTGATATTGATAGTTATGTTGGATTAGATGTGTTGTTAGGATTATTGCATTTGTTGTTGATAGGGTAGATGTGGTTTAGAGTTGTGATTGAGTTTAGAGTATAATGTTTGAAACATTCGTATTACACAATGGAGGGGAAAATTGTATAAAATTATGTACTACAACCCCATTTAAGTACAAATATAATTAGAATGGATCATAAGAGATACTATGAAACTGTAACTAAAAAAAGATTCAGGTTTGTAAGAGACTTTGTTTGATTTACATTTAAAAATATTTGTGTCAAAAACAATTAACTCTTTCCACTCTTTTCCAGCAGTATTTTTGAGTTTTGATCTTCTTGACTATCTTTTTTAGAAGGCGAAAACATAAATCAGGTTATCAACTCTAACTACAAATGAAAATTAAATAAATAATAATTTGTATTTATTTATTTTTTATATCAATCTTAATATAGTCTAGGAAATACCTAACCACATTTTCCTGTAACCGATGGTTAGTGTGCAACTTCCACGCACACGAAAATCCTTTAAAAAATCAGAAACTAAAAATTTGAACACCATCTCTCGGCTTTAAATACTAAAAAATGTGACGTTTTTGTCATGCACGTCACGTTGCCGTCACGTCGCAAGATTTCAATACTTTGGCATTTTAATGCGAACCGAAGTGATTTTGACCCAAAACCGTGATCCCGACACGCTACGACTCTTTAACTGTCAAAATCGGTTTTCCCGTATCCAAAAGTATATAAAACGATATCCCACACTGTATTATTAAAATGTTGACCCCAAAAACGTGACCCTGACGCGCTACGACTCTTTAGTCAAAACTGGTTTTCCCATACC
>JAGFPH010024900.1:0-11132 GCA_018207615.1 Philaenus spumarius
CTAGCCTATATTATCAAGGCCTAGCCTAGACAGTTACTTTATTCTGTACAAATTTATTATTCTGTACCTATAACAATTTTGGAACTTTAATGAACTATAATTCAATTTATATCTCTGATATATTTTGTATTACAAGCTAAGAACTTTAAAGTTTACCATGTGCTGCTGACATGTACTAACAGTTTAAAGCAATTTGACAAGTTAACTTTGGTTAAGTATTGTAGTGACATTTAGCATCCTTATTTCAGTATATCTGCTTGTCATCCTGTACCAAAGAATATTATAAAGGCAAACTTTTAACCTAAAAGCCTAAACTTTAAATACTTGGTTTTGAAGCCTACTTTGGTTCTAAAAAAGATGTTATTTTGTTTAATGCAGTTTTCACTGGTCCAAGTACTACACATAATTGCAACAACTACTTATGTTCTGCTGTTAAAGCCAACCATCAACATGCAGCTTTAGTAAATACTTTTCTGCGACAGTGCTCTTATTCAATGTAGCTATGAACTAAAAATTTGTAATTTTCTTAAAAAATCTGCAGTGAACTTTATAAGGAACTTTGAATAGGCTGTGTTCTTGTATTTCTTTTGTGATAAAATGAATAATATATAAAATATGTCTTTGTATTTAATAAACTTGGGAGGAGCAGCTATAGCATATTTTGGACCTCAGCCCTAAGGGCTCTATATTAGAAATTTTATATATCTTTTTTAATAGAGAGACGTCTCAAAATTCTTTATTTTTATTTATTTAATTATACTCAGCTTTACAGTTGGCCAACGACATAAATGTTAATTATTAAACAAATCCATGGTACTACATGTTAAAATTTTTTGTAATCTTGTCTAATCAATTTTGTATGAATTTTGTAATGATTACTAAAGGGGAGGGTTTTTGATTTTTATTTTTGGGGAGGGATTTTAAATTCAACTTAAATTTATATATGTATTTTGTAATCTGATCTTTTCCTTTTTTTGTAATTTAAGGGCGTATAATTAATTTTCTTTTATCAATTAAGGGCGTATAAATCTTTTATTTAATTTTGGTTAATAAACCTAAAATTGTATCTAGTTCTTTGGTTTATTGACTTAACCTCAAGGTATCTTATGAATTGTAAGTGATCAGCTGAGACATTTCTACTTTTGGTGATTTTTGACTTTAAAGGTAAGTTTTGAACATGACCAATCTATGTGGCCCAGTATAGCTTCCGTTTCCTTATTTATTCGTTTTGGTAAGATTGGTACAATTTTTACTCCCATACCTTCAAAGTTTTATTCATTACAAACTTGTTTGAATTTATTTTTGTTCAATTTAATTTGTCCGAAACATAAATTAGAAAACCCTCTCTTACTATTGCCAAGAATATCTGCAGCCAATAATAAAACCTTGGGGAATATTATATTCAGTCTCTCCTCGGTTTAACCCATGTTCAAATACACACACTAGTGAAAATAAATATAATTCAGAAAAAAATATAATTCGTTTTCTCAAAAAACCGAAAATTACAACTAATATTTTACACAGATTCATTATTACAATATATGATACAGTCTAAGGCATAAGCAATAAAGTTTCCTAAAACATGTATAATGGGTACTTTTCCACCCGCTAAATCATATGTTAGTAAAACAGATGCTGAAACAACAATGGATCAGTGAACTTCCGTGTGTCTGTATTCTTGGCATAATTACAATTATTTTTGTAAATATGAATGTCCATGTTTTAATAAAGTTTCTTTCATAATGAAATGCAAATTATTTACTAAAACTGTAACTGGAAGAAAAATGTTGTGTGAATTACGAGAAGAATATATCTTAGTCACCCTCAAGAAAGTTACTGTTCTCGCTGAGCTCGTGCGGTAACATTTCCTTTCGAGATGACAAAGTGGTACTTTCCTCCCTTAAGACACACATAAAACTATTACACCTTGAAGTAGACTACTAATTCAATGTCTTACTTATTACAACCCCAAGATACTAATCTCTAATGCATAGTCATAGTTGTGACTACAACAATTAACTAAAGTGGTGATGTTTATAGCATGAGGCTAATACAACATTAATGTTTTTCAATTGTATTTTGTTCATTTAACTATACATTTCGGATAAACTTTATTTTATCCCAAAACCATACTGTAGGTCATGTTAAAACTTGAACAACATTGGACAACACTTGAAATTATTATAACTGCAGAAGCCATAACAAAAATCAGTCGGATGTTATTACATTAATTTGTTAACAGTAAATAATATGCAATAAGGGAAAACGATAATTTTCGATAAGACTATCAAGAATTAAAATCCCATGTTAAATACATTTTGTACTAGTAAATAATAAAAATCATTTAATTAGGTTCGTTTGAATCGAATAATAATCCTAGTGCTAAGTATAAATTATAAAAATATACATTTGTTTATTTTGGTTATCCTACTTTTAGTCTTTTTTTCATTGTGTTAGGATTTCCATACAGAGGTCAGTCATTCAATACAAGATTTCTCTGGGTTTGCTTTAATTTGCATTCATATTTCCGTATCCTTTCTCTTAGGTTTAACATGTTTGTTCTATTTTTTTAGTGGATGAAACAATAGTACGGTACCGTTTTCATTGTGAAACAAAAATATTTTTAGAAAATCGAAAAAGTTTGTAAAATTTAAATGAATTTAAATTAGAGTTGCATAGACGTGAAGAGTCATGAATGCCTTCCATACATATATTATTTTCTCTCTATTACTATAACCAGTGATGGCAAAGGAAATATTTGTTCAATAGTTATATTACAACTACATAGTTATACAATTGCACTTATAGTAAATGGCAAATAAATTTTCTCAACTTGGTTTTCACCATTTTTATACACCTGAATTCAAAATAATTCATTATTTACTAGCTGTAATCATGGTGTATCTAAATATTACAGAGAAATTCTTCAGTTCTAAGAAACTTAAGCATATAAAAATGTATTTAAAAAGTAGTATATTTAATATCTACCTAAATTAGTAAATTCAGAACAAGTAATATGAAATGTTATTTAAATCAAAAACTTAATTGATTACAATAGTTCTGAAAAATATAATCTAATACTAAACAAAGCTAGTTAATTCATATGTTTAGTTTTCAATTGCTACATTTAGTTATTTCATGTCCCATCAAAATATTTTATTTTCGTAGCGACTTTACTAGTTGGGTTTGGGCATTGAACACCCTTGTCAGAGGGTGCTTGTGAAAATTGCCAATTTCAGCAAAGTTTTCTTTTCTTAGCCAGCTCCTCTTTGATGTGACGAGGGAGTCCAGCCTTAGTTCCAGTTGTAGGTGAAGTGTAAGCACTGGAGTTTAGTGCTGCAGTTATGATGGTTTGGAGATGGGTCACCTGATTTTCGATGTCAGCGGGGGAGTTGATGTCTGCAGAGAGATTAGGGGTATGCCTGAGAAGGCATTCAGAGTACTTCCTCCAGTTAACTTGTTTACCCTCCTTTTTAGGAGGTAGACGTTGATAGGGAGATGTGCCAAAAGTTAAGATATGGGATTAGGATCTGAGCTGAGATCGTGAATTCAGACAAGATCGTGGGAGAATTGAAGATTTTTTAACTTGGCAATGTCAAGAATATCTGGTAAGCAATTATTTTGCGCAGGATAATGAGTCGGTTCACTGGGACCGATCGCTTTGATGTTTGGGCGATTGTGCAGGAACTTTTGCAACACTTTAAACAGATTAAAATATTTAAAATTAAATAATTAAAAAGAGGCAATTACTAAAATTCTAACCAACACTCACTTTTGCATTTTTACTTCAATTCAATACTTTTCAGATTTCAATTCAGTATTAGACATTATTTTATCTACGACCATTGCAATAAACACCAATAACGCTATTACAAGTAACATCAGAAAGAGGTACATTACAAACCAAAAGCCAACCCGATTAGGTAATGATATCATTACCTAACAGGAGTCACTTTACATAATAGGCTCTAGACCAATGAGAGCTCGTCATTTGACGGAAGTAGAGTTGTAATAAAAATAACGCTATTCGTACATCAGCTGATTGTACCCATACGTTCCGGATGTTAGTGTGTTATTGTAACTAACCTCAAACGTGAGTTGACGCATTCCGCAAACATGAGTGATAGTGATGAATTTTGTTTAACTTCAGAGGAAATTAATACAAAAGCAAATTCGGCTCTGAACAATTTGTTGCCAGAAAAATCTAAATTTCGTTATGAAAAGGTTTATAACCAGTTTATGGAGTGGAAAACTAGAAATGGTGTTAGTTCGTTTTCCGAGAATGTTTTCATTGCGTATTTTGAGGAATTGGCCCAAGATAAGAAACCTAGTTCGCTTTGGTCTATTTATTCAATGATTAAATCTACAATCAACATCAAACATCAAATAGCCTGTATATTTTTGGTCGTAGATAAAGTAGTGTACGCAACGATTGTATTCAGCCTTTAAGCCACTCGTGAGATATTTAGAACACTCGCTTCGCTCGTGTTCCAACTTACATCTCACTCGTGGCTTAAAGGCCTTCATAATACAATCGTTGCGTAAACTACTATTAACGTATTCATACTTTTTGGTAAGGTTCTTAATTTTTACTCTTTAATTTAAAATTAAAATACTCTTATGTTTGCAAAATGTACAATCTGGGATTTTAAACGTTTCTTAGGATAAGTGAAAGCTATTGCCTCTCCGAAATGCTTAACCAATAGGTTTTTCATTTGCTTATTTGAAAGAAGAGACTCAAGTTCACATTCAAAATTCATAAATGAGGTATGATCTGACTGTTCACAGCATAGGCGTCACGCCGGGGGGTGGAGAGGCACGGGGGGCACTGGAGGAGGGAACGTGCCCTTCAACATTGTACAGTATATAAATTTAACATTATTTTATGTTTGTGGCGAATACACAAATAATAAGATATGTTCAAAGTCGTTTATGACTTTAACTACGTTGTTTATTTTACCTTATTAAGGTTAACGTTAAAATTATTTTCCAATTTAATCGTTATTACATTTACTTACTATGAGATATCATTTGGCTAAACTTACGGACTGAATTAAGTAATCTACACCATTTTATTTTTTAACTCGTTAAAGGTTTGTAAATCTGTACGGCACCCCCTCCCCGCCGTTTCACTCCGCGTCCGTAAACTAGTTTACAAAAAACTAATTGTCCTAGTTGGTGGAAGATTTTCTAAACGAACTGAAAGAAGGCTTAAGCTCAATTAATGTGTGCATAAAGATTTTTTAATAAAATACTGTATAAGAAAATTGTATCAACAATGTTTAATTTTATTATGAAACTTCGTTTGGCTTCAATGTTATTCTTAATTGTAAAAAAATAAACATTACAACAAATACGGATTTGTTTGTATACGGCTTTTACGTACAATCAATGATAATTGTTTAGTATTACTTTCCCCGAAGGATATGATTGTGTAATTTCAGAATAAAGGTTCTTTGATTTTGTTATATGAAGCTAAATTTTATATTTAAGTGAATAGTAGTAAGTTACAGTAAAATAAAACAATGTAAAATATTACTTTGTCAAAATGTACAAAATGTAAAATTTTGTCTAAACTTACTTCAGTTAGTTCAATCTTCTTTACAAAACTTAAAACGCACAAAATATAATAATTATTATAATTATCGCTTACATATTGAATTATTCTTAGAATTCTATGTAGAGTGCATACACTAATAACCTCATTCAAAATCATTAGTCACTAAATAAATACTGCTTACATTATAATGATCACTATTTTTCGCATACTTATTATAATTACAATATTATTACATAATAATATTGTAATTATAATAATATTACTATATTATAATAATATAATTATTACTTACTTGTGTAATTTGTTGACCTTTATTCTCCTCTAATATTAATACTGATAAAAATATAAATCTGTCATAGAAGTTATCACTTCCAAGTATGGTGTAAAGCAAACCCAATGTTTTTTTTTTCTGTTACATCCTTTTCTTATAAAATAAAGTCCATAGATATTGTGAACTTTCCTTTTCTTGGTTACTGAAGTAAGTTGTAATTTCTTCATGTATAGTTTGTTTCTATTAAAATTAAGCAATACCATAATTCCATTTAGTTAAAACTTGCAAAAAAAAGAAGATTATTCGGGATATAAGCACACTTTTTGATTTACTATCCAATGCAGCAAATAAAAAGTAAGTTAATCAAATGTAAATTGGGGGTTTAACACTTTTGTTCTTTACAATTTTTTATTACAATGAGTGGTTTCTGAACTATATGGATTTTTCCTCTGGATGTTCTAGTGTTTGTATAAAATGGCTTGGTGGCCATCTTAAAAAAAAATCTTCCCATTTCGCGTGCTCAAACTAAAAATTATTCACAGATGTTAGGAAATCATCATGTGAAACAATTTGCTCTACACTCACCTTCTTTATAGCCCCTAGACTATGTAGCTTAAATAGTTACCAGACTTATTTTCTACATGATTTAACATCTGAATATTTCATGAATTTGACATGAGTTTTCCTTTAGTTGCAATATAGATTATTTTCAGCTAAAAAATAAAAATTATTTTCGGATTACATCAAGCTAGATTATCAAAGATATTATTTTTAAACAATCGACATGGTGTAAAAGATCTTTCACTTCATTTAACTTGAGTATCTCATTACATTTAACCAAAAGAAATCTATCCAGATAATTTTCTTGTTTGTCTGGTAATCAAAGTTGTATACAAATATAAAGTTACTTTGAAGAAACCACAACTGGAGTCAATTTTTTTGTTCAAAATTTAATATTTATATATTATGTTATCTTAATACAAAGATACCTTGGTGGTTATATTTGACTCATTTGCTGAAAATAATATGAGTATGCATTGCTATTTTGGAGGAATAGGATGTGAACCGACATTTGACACATGTTATATGAAGAAATATAAATTGAAAGAAACAAGTCCATCTATATATTTTATAAAAGTATTGTGTATATAATTGATTTATTTTGTTATTTTGAAATTGATTTGCTCTTCAGTAAGCATGAAATAGAATTGTAATACTGTACTATTAAATGGTTGTTTTGATATTCAGATTGCTGAAAACTGTAAATTAATAGTGATTCACATGAGAAGAATTCAAATCAAGAACATGTATAAGTAATGAATAAAAATTAAAAATAAATCAAATTAGATAGTTTTGAGTAAATTTTTATTAGAAGACCAAGTAGTTTCGTTATTAACTTTAATGAATATTGTTTGATCATTAAAATGTCATAGCATCAATTAATATCGTTTCAATTTATTTGTTATGTTACATTTCTCTTTAAGGGGGGGGGGGGGGGGAAGGTTCAGTCCCAGATATGTTCATCTAATCTAATTAGCTGAAATAATTTTAAATATTACATCATTAAACAAATTTAAATAGAAGAAATCCATATTTTAATTACCGGTACTAATGCATGAAAACAATGAGTAATAAATTAAAATTGAATATAATTATTGTAGACACGAGACATACTAGCTACAGAAAATGCTCTTTAATATATTCTCGCATTTAATCTATACCAATATTATAAAGAGGTAAAATTTTTTTGTTTGTATGTAGGGGGTAATCTCTGGAACTACTGAACCGATTGAAAAAATAGTTTTACTAATAAAAAGCTACACTAACCGTGAGTAACATAGGCTAGAATTCATTTTGATAAAAGCCTTTTTAACACGCTTATATTAGCTTCACTTGTATGTATGTATGTATGTATGTATATATGTATGTTTGTTTGTAAGTAACTCTCCTTTGGACTAAAAGCCAGTGGCTAATTACTGTTATTATATCTCTCTTACGTAAGTTCAATCGTTGGTCTAAGGCGCGGGTCGTCGATGACGTCAATCCCCGATCGTGGGTTCTAATCCCGTCCACGGCCAAATTTTTTTTTTTTTCAATAATTAATCGAACTAAAAAGTGAAAAATAAATATAGTTTAAAAAAACTAAAAAACACGCTTTTAGAGCATATCAAACTAAAAAGTTAAAAATAATTTTTCAAATAAGCTTAAAACAATAATAAACGATAAATACTAGCATTATTGTAAAAAAAGCGTGGGACGCTTTGTCCATATTTCTCGTAAATCGAGCGCCCAACGCTTTTTTTACAATAATGCTAGTATTTATCGTTAAGCTTATTGAAAAATTATTTTTAACTTTTTAGTTTGATATGCTCTAAAAGCGTGTTTATTATTATTATTGTTTTATTGTTTTAAGCTTATTTGAAAAATTATTTTTAACTTTTTAGTTTGATATGCTCTAAAAGCGTGTTTTTTAGTTTTTTTAAACTATATTTTTTATTTCAATATTTGTAAATTTAGTCGGAAAAAAATCTTAGGTAGACTGATGAATCATCGCATGTATTTAAATTTATTACCTTAGCAATCAATTGAATAAAACAACAGATAAAACAGCTGATTTCAAACTTTGAAGCAATTATTTAAATTTTTAACTTTTAGGTTAGGTTTTTATTAAAATGTAGACCTGAGCCTTGCTGGTTCTTGTGACCTTTATTATTACTGCTGTTATAAAATATACAAAATAATTTGATTTGAACATTTAACATTATTTACCATCTTAGATTTGGGGTTATTATTAATTATCTATTATATACTAATATTATAAAGAGGTAAAGTTTGTTTGTTTGTTTGTATGTTTGTTTGTTTGTATGTAGGGGGTAATTTCTGGCACTACTGAACCGATTGAAAAAATAGTTTTACTAATAAAAAGCTACACTATCCCTGAGTAACATAGGCTATAATTCATTTCAATAAAAACCTTTTTTTATTTCAATATTTATAAATTTAATCGGAATAATTCTTAGGTTAGGTGTAGAATGATAAACCAACACATGTATTTACATTTATTACCATAGCAACCAATTAAATAAAATAACAGATAATATATTTGCTCCAATATTTCCATTAACAGCTGATTTCAAAATTTGAAGCAATTATTTTTGCATTTCTAGCTTTTAGGTTAGGACTTTAAAGAGCAGACCTGAGCCTTGCTGGTTCTTTTATTATAACTGCTGTTATAAAATATAAGATATAATTTAAATTGAACATTTAACATTATTTACCATCTTAGTTTTGAGATTATTATTAATCTACACCTTTATTATAAATAAAACATAACATATGTTTTTAGAAGGTTACGTTGGGGGTTGGCGTGCGGAGCACGCAGGGGTCTCCCCTAGTATTATATAAAGGGGTAAAGTTTGTTTGTTTATTTGTTTGTATTTAGGGGGTAATCTCTGGAACTACTGAACCGATTGAAAAAATAGTTTTACAAATGAAAAGCTACACTATCCTTGAGTAACATAGGATAGAATTAATTTTGATTTAAGGGTTAAAACAACCCCTAAAACAATAAATATTAATTGTAATACTTTCCATAAAGCTATAGAGCTGAAATTTTGTACATTTATTTCTTACAAGATACATAAAAAAATTACAAGATTTGCATTTTGTCGAATGCTCCTAAGGGGTGAAAATGTGATAACAACCCCTATAGCAATACAAATTAATTCTTATATTTTAACTAAAGTTAATGAGCTGAAAATTTCTACATGTATTTCTTACAACATACAGTACATAAAAAAAGTATCATAGATTGAAAAGGGTGCTGGTAAGGGGAGAAAATTTAGTAAAGATTTTGATTGTTATACTTTCCTTAAAACTAAAGAATAAACCCTTAATAAATAAAGGCATTTTAAAATTAGGAACTACTATGTTACATCCTAATTAAAATAAATAAGACAGATTAGAATTTAATAGTAGGTCCTATTTATATTAAATAACAAGTTTGCATTTGATTCGAAGCGAGTCACCGCGGGGGTTGGCGAGCGAAGCGAGCAGGGGGCGGAGCCCTATAGTATAATATAAACTATAAATCCAGACAAATGTGTACTACTTCCTCCTCCCAATGACTTACTCATCATGGTCATGATATATTATATAAGCCTGATATTTACAATAATAAAGAAAGGAATAAAAGGCAAATGAGACTACTAAAGGAGGGGATTAATAATAATAAAGACAGGGATTATAGGCGAATGGGAGTAGTGATAAGCAAGGGATTAATAATAATAGTAAGGGATTAAAGGCGAATTAGACTAGTGAAGCAGGGGATTAATAATAATAAAGACAGGGATTAAAGGCGAATTAGACTAGTGAAGTTGGGGATTAATAATAATACAGACTAACATTGAAAACTAATAGGTAACACTAATGAAAACTATTAAATATATCACTAAAATACTAATGAGGATATTGAAGATGTTGATAAAGAATAATGAATATATTAGACTAAATACTAATAATGAGACTATTGGGGATTAATAATAATAAAGACAGGGATTAAAGGGAAATGAACTAGTGAAATAGGGGTTTAATACTAATGAAAATATAGATTGAAAACTAATATGGCTAATGGGGGAGATTAAGGCTAGATTAAAGATGTAGATTAGGGCTAATGAAGATAAGGAAAAACTTTAAAAACTAATTCATATAGATTCGGGATAGGACGCGGCTGCAAATGTGCAATGCTCTATAGCAAGTTGAATACTACTACTAGGTATCTGCCTATATAGGAGAGTGACGCTGGTGTCAGATAGGTATCTGCGGCATGTGTTCATCGCATCATTAGTTCCTATGTAGTTCCTATCTGATGGGTGACGCACCGAGCTTAATGGACGTTGTTTTACTATTACCTTTAGATCGATAGTTTTGACACTTAAACCATTCCATACAAAATTAAACGGGCAAAAAATGTACACTTGACGTATTTATAAAAATGTACGGTTTTTTAATTATTTTCATTTTAAAGCTCTTTATTTATAGGAACAAGTTGATATTGTTTTTCAATTTAGGTGTATGCGTTGATTAGTACAGTGCACAACCGTTATAGAGATACAGATTATTTAGTAAAAAACAAAATGGTGTTTGTCGAAAAACAAAGTATTGTAGGACCTGTGATTATTGGTAACTTTTTACCGTAAATAATGATGATGGAATAAACCCATAGGTGAATGTGGGTTAGTCCACAGTTTGAAACACCCGTAGCCTATACTATTTCTTTAAAACACCCTTGTTCGTTCAGCT
>JAGFPH010024901.1:0-11132 GCA_018207615.1 Philaenus spumarius
TTTGCTAATAGTTAACGTGAAAGAAAACAAAAACTCGGCTGTACAGAGACTAATAACAAATTCCGTGGATGCGATACCTTTTACATAGTCATTTGCTTTCGAGAAAGTTGAAATGTCGCTAGATTCTGTGAGTTCTTCTAAAATTTCTACGATAGACTTGTAGATTTCTATCGTAAAAGTCCATTATGGTTCTCCACCCATCTGGTCTCACACATAGCTGTCAACATCGTCCACTTACTGTTAGGCAAATTCTTTTCCACTATCATTTTAAGGCAACTCTGACATTCCTACACGCTACTACCTAATATTGTGAGGTTTTCATTTTTGACGGAACTTTCTGCAACATTTGGTTTTTCAAAGTTTTCGCTGCTACTCATACTGCTTGAACTCGCACTCGAACAAGCTGTTTCACTACAGTCTTTATTTTTTAGTTTTTTTAAAGTTAAAACTAAACAATGTATTTGCACTTTTTCTTTTATTAATTTATTATAAATTCTAACCAAAAGCTAAGTATGAACTGAATCGATAAGCACCAAGCAACTAAACAAAATTAGGAATTAGGGCATAAATCGGATACGGAGGCACAAGGTTTGAGGAGTGGTGGGGGCATGAGTTGGCTGGTTCACCATTCTCACCCTTTGCTTCTTGCCAACTCATACCCCACACATTCTGCAGTAAACAAATCATTTAAAAGAAAAAAAAGGAAAGTGCTAAAAAGAAGTAAATTCGTAAAAACCGTTGACTAAATTGGCGGGAAACAAAACCGTTTGAAGTAGTTAGTGGGAAATTAAAGAAAATTAACAACTGCCGGGAGATTTCACAATTTGAAGAGTTCTGAAAAAATCAACAGGCATAATAAATTTTTTTTTAAATCGTTGAACATTTTTGAACAATAAATTCAAAAAAGCTTTGAGTATATATTTCAGATCTGTTTTTGCCAAATCTTATATAAAAACTTCATACAAATGAAGTATTTTTTTAGATTATAAATAGTGAATCGTAAAATATGAAATAAATGATCAAAATCCATATTTTCAGTTCCGGTTATAATTTTGATCTTGTTAGGTGTGAATTATTTTGTTTTGCAATTTTTATAAGTGGAATCCTGATCCACTATGGTGGGTTATAACCTTACAACACAACACCCATAAGTGTTTTTTTGAAATATTTTTACTATAGGCAACATAGCTGGCATTTGGCATTCAATATTTGGTTTATATTTTAATATTTAGCATTGACATTTCTAGATTGATAACCTTTTTATGTACATAATGATTAAATTTAATTTTTTGTATTAACTAAAATAAAAATCACATAAATTCAGGAAATATAAATGAAAACTAATCGGAAGTAACGGAAAAGAAACAAAAAGTTCACCATACCTTCTAAACTGAATGTAGTTTGTTTTTGATTTTTTGATTACATTGTAAGGTGATAAGAGGTGTAGGAAGTCAGCCATACTACAAACCAATTTGCTTAACAAAAAATCAACCAAAACTCATTTCCTAGCTCATATGTAGGCCTACGAGTATCAATGTTGTCAAATAAGTAAAAATATAACATTACAAAATAATAATAATAATGAAATAAGAGATTAAGCAGGATTTGTTATGATTGAGGTATATGTTATGCAATTTTAAAATAAGCATTGCAAATTTCGGGGGGCCGGGCCCTCTGCCCCCCCCCCCCATGAATACGGCCATGATCGAGACATATTTCAGTAGGCTACTCCAAAACGCGTCGTCAAATTTAAGTGAAAGTGTTATGTTAGGATTGGCAGAAAATTGTACTAAAACTTATTTCACGGATAATAAATTATAAAAAGATATAATTTGTATAATAATTTCGCGTGACTTTACTATACTTGCTAAGTTAAAGTCTTGTAACGGCCCAACATTTTTCTAACAATTACATAAGAAGATACAAAGATTAGATTGGTGACACATTGTTCCTGGACACCAAAACTATTTTAATCTTTGCTTTCATTTAAGATTTTCTTCTTCCTACTGAGATGAGAAAAAATGTATAGTTGCTTCATAAAGTACTTTTTTCGGGTGCAATATTATAAGTGTGCCACTTTTAGTAAATTGCTTTATCTCGAACGGTAAAAGCTATATTTTGATTTTATGGAACTATTTATAAAATTCAGACTGATATTGTGTAGGCATAAATTAAGTTTTTTTTTACTGGCAACGTAATATATGTAGAACGGATTTAAGTCTTACAACAATTTGTTTTCACTTATTAGATATGAATTATGTACAACTTTTCTTCTATAAGTAATACACAGAAAGTAAGTAACATTTGTACGTTTTAAGCTAAGAATCAGTATCTATTAATAATATATATGTATTATTTTTATTTTAAATGTAAGCCAGGTCACACAAACAAGTTTTTAAGTCCTTATCCTTACAATACATTTTAAAAATCCTATTTATATTTTCATCCACCTTTATGTATTTTCTTTTCATTTTACTCTTAACCTACCTAACTGAAAACTTGTCTGTGTTTTATTATTCTATGAAGAGTCGTGGAATTTTTACAACTTCAAAAATGTTAGCAGTCTTTCACTTTATATGTGTTTAATTTGCCGTACCATCCTTCCACCGCGTTAGTGATTCTGTGCGCTACTGAAAATAGTTTCATCAGGAAATGTAGAAATGTTTTCAATCCATTTTTCAATAAAGTAATCAAAAACTTATCAAGTTTTTCATTTGTGGAACATCATACCGACTATTAAAAGCCATGCCTCTTCAATATCGTCCTTCTGTATGTGGGCAAGTGTTGCACGCATTCTTACATCTAGCCGTACTTCATAACATTATGCTTTTACTAAGTTTAAAAAGTAGGAATTTCCATTATTATTAGCAGCGGTATTTGCAAAGTTGCCAAATACATAACAAACTGGGGTATTTTTTGCTAAATATTAGAAAAGAAAGGCATAAAATCGTTGGATATAACCCGGTTCATTCCTTTCTACCTGGAAAGCATCGGAAATATCCCGCCACCATACATACAATGAGTTAAAACAGAGGAGTTTCTAATGCTTTGTTATTTAAGATGTAATTTTTAATGGCCTAAATTTTTAGTGCTATACAGTTTTCTAACGCTGCTGTTTACACCTACCCTTAGCATTCTACTGTCTAAATATGATTGAATTTCGTTTGTTGAAGATGAAACATTATCATACATATTCTCTTAATGAATATTTATTTTGTAAACCAATGTGTGGTACAGTCAGCTTCGTCACAATAACTTCGATGGATTTGCTACTTACAAGTCATCATGTCAAATATCCATTCAATGACTTGTTTTGCTTTAGTTAATTGGTAATTTTTGTAGTGATAAACAAATTAGCTATTACCTTTCGCTAGAAATTAAGTGTAAAGCAGGCTTACGGTTATTTCATATTATACGTATGTCTAACACACTCATTTTCGTTTCCACTCCTTCGGGTATCACATATTTTATATTTTTTAAACAGGTTTTATATTATGTTTGTAAAAACCGTAATTGGAATCTAACCAGCCGTTTAAAATGTATGAGCTTTTCTAATCCATATAAGTCACATAAAGCATTATTAAAAGGCTTATCAAGAAAAAGGGAAGATGCAAATATTGACTTTGCGATGTTTTAGGCATTTGTTTGAAAGAATAAACTTGAAATGTAAGAAACTTTAAATGTATTGGGTAAACTCTTTTAAAATGTTTTACTACTTTAGTGCATTTATTATTTTATGGAATTATAAATTTCAAAAAAATTTAACCCCAAATGCCAATAAAACAAACGTTTCACTTATTTCCATGGTTCCTGGTCAAATTAAGTTAAACATTATTAATTTACAATAACTTTGGTTTGGTTAATTTGTTTGCATAACTCTAGTTTAAGTAGCTTCAAAATCGTACACATAGATCAAGACTAGGCCTAACTTAAAACTGAAATGAATTATTGAAGCTAGTGAAGATAATCAGCGGTTGAAACTAAATAAATATATAAAAATATCAAAAATTATGTTTGTCGATTATGGCTTCGTACGACAACTCCAAGGGTATATGGTATATGTGACCTAGTAAATGTCTAAATCACTTTACCAGGTTTATAATAATACTAGTAAACCCCTGCGAAATATCACAGGCCGATTAATTAGATACACATCAGAAATAAATAATTAAAAAAACACTATTTAAAAACAACAGAGTTAATTTAGTCCTACCTATGCTAACGAGGATTTTAACTCTGTAATTAATTGTGTACAATTATAAGGATTATAAAACTGAAGGCCTATTTGCTAAAATTTTGTACTTATATACATTATATTATACAGTATATTTAAATAAAGATAAAAATATTAACTTTTAATTGATTTCTAACTTCATATTGATAGATCAAATGATTTACAAGTTATTATTATTATTATAATGAAGAAATTAATAATCGAATATGTTTAATACGAAGATTTAAGAATGTTTCCGAAGAAACGAATAGGTATCTCTTCTTTAAATTTGTATAAATTAATATATTGATGATAAAAGGTTGTATTCATATTCATTTTATAACCTCAAATCAAATCCTATAACGTTTTAAAGCAGATATTAGTTCTTTAACTCATATAAAAAAAAAAAAAAACAACTTCACAAGACTTTTATTGATTAAAGTTGTAAACATAACCCTAAAGGTATAATCTATGCTAGGTTTTGTTTTAGCACATGCTGGGTGAAATCAGCTGTTATATTATACAAGAAATTATTATATTGATTGAAGTTGTAACATACCTTAAAGTATAATCTAGGCTGGGTTTGTTTAAATATTACAGGTGATGGGTGAAATCCGCTGTTATATAAGTTAATCACGTACGTACGGACGGACGGTCGTACACTCGCTTTTATAGGAGTTGATAATGGTTAATCAGAACCAGCATGATTCTGAATAAAAACCTAACCTAAAAATTTGAACCAGTGTACCATGAATTTGTTTCTACACCACCTTTGAGTCAAGCTATACAGAAAGTTTTAAATCATTTCCTCTGTAGGCCAAATATAAAAATTCAACTCAGGCGTCTATGTCACTAATTTTAACATCCAAATCTCTACGCTTAATTTTATGAGTAAGTAGCCTAATTATCAAACGTTTTTATTGTTTCGCATCGCATTTTTGGTCTCGGCGTTGTCATTGAGGCATATTTTGCACTACAAAGCCCACACGCTAGACCACTTTCCTACTTTTATAATAATTTAGCCTTTTGTTCACTTTCTAAATATTGCATTTAGGGTCTGGAGCGGGTGTAATGTCATGGTAAAACCAATTGGCGATCACTATTTTTTTGTATACTTTTATTACCATAATGTCGTTGAGATTTCATACATCAATTTTAATGCATGACTACTTATATCTTGAACTAATTTGTATAGTAATTTTGGAATTAAACACAAATTCCAAAAACGGAAAAAGATAAACAAAATCCCTCACAATTGAATTTCTCGTTAATTTGCAGTGGAAAATAAGGGATCACACAACTACCTTTCCTTTTAAAAACTAGTTAATTTCAAGATGGAAGACACAAATTACTCAAATGCCCTAAAATAGTTGATTTTTATTTTATTTTTTTTATAAGCCTAAAATAGTTTGTATTTACTGTAAGAAAGCAGTTGAATTTAATATGATAATATAAACCTCCTACTAAATATTTAGTTGTATTCAGACTTTTGTGACACCAGTATATATAGAGAGTAAATTCGTGTTGCAGTTTGTAAGCTAGGTTTTAATGATATGTTTGCATAATGAATGCCAAGATTAAACCATTTTTTACAGTATGCGTTATACCGTTTCAAAATGGCAGCTCAAAAAGTGTTTCTCTTTTCCATAAGCTACTGGCTAATAAAGGTTGTTCACACAATATCTTAGACAAAATATGTAGTAAAAGTAGTAAACTCAGTTTCCAATTAATTGGCAAACAAACTTATAAAATGTTTATTTAAAATGTTGGCTTTGATTTGGTTTATAAAGGATTCTATTTAAGTCAAAATTACAAAGTTTGTAATATTATTCTGCTTTTTACTTTTTTCTGAAATTGTCAAGATAAAATAATCGTAAAATTTCAAAAACAACTGTAGGCTAACAAATTTAAAAAAGGTGTTTTTAGATGGTGGCTAATTAATTAATATCTCTAACAGGTCTCAACATTAAACAAATTTTAAATTGTGTTTCTAAAAAAACAGCCGTTGGAAAAAAACACGTTACAGACTGGGTCTAGTCGATCCTCACCCGTAAAACAGATTTCTAAACCAACATAAATAAAAACAGACTTAACACAAAACAGTGGTGTGTGATTTACAAAAATGTAATACCAAACAACTAATAAACATTATCAAAAGTGTGTAAATATGATAATTTATTAGTTTTATATGCGCACAATAGACGAAGTTAGCATTGTGAAACAACTTTATTTTCTCCTTTAGGATCTCAACTTTATGACACTTGATATAGATAGCGACTTGTAAAAATCGAACATTTCATTGGTTCAAAACGTTTTCATACGAAATAAAATTACGTTGAGTTATCGTGTTTTTAAAACTTGATACCAGTAGAACTTTTAAACGGTTAGAAGTATCAAAAATAACACCAAGCAAAAAATATTACAATACAATATAGAAGGTTAAATAATAAATGTGAATGTTTTAAAAAAGGAGGCTAAAAACAAGGGAAGGTTCCCAATATAATGTTTTCTGTTAGATTTTTAGTTTAAAAGATGCCAATTTTGAAATCATGTACTCTGTATAGATTTGAAAACATTATCAAAGGCCGATTTGCAATTAAATGTTTTATTCTTGTATATCAAATTAAACATACATAGAAAGTAAGCATCGCAACACAGAATAAGGAAAAGCAGAATATTTCTCCCTCCACTTGTAACAACAGCGAGATGCCACCTTTTCTAGAGCAAGACAACTAACATAACATGGGTTTACAATCTAGTCAAAACATGTGCTATGGTTAGGGGACAGTATTATTTGTTCTCAGAGGCGCAGAGCGTCAGGTAGTTTTGTACGAAGCTTCTTCTGAAAAAAGGAAAAACGTATTGCATGCCTTCAACTACTCTAAACCAAAGGTTACTGACCTGGAAAAGTTAACAGCCCTGGGGTGACCCTTTATATTGTGGGTAATAAACAGCCGAAAGAATTCGTAGAACTTTACTAGTGACGCTCTGTTGTCTGATATTTGTTTAATATCATTTAATTTTGCTTAATGTTCTTACTATGATTTCATACGATTAGGGAAGGTAATATCTTACCGGAAACACCATTGTCAATAGCCGGATTTTAATATACTGTACTTTAGTTCTTCTCTGGATAACTGACAATGCTGTGTTGGCTGTCAATGGTACCAAACATATATTAAATATTGCGTGATAAGTTTCATTAGTATGATTTTGAGATTGTGTAGGGCGTTAATTCAAGTAAGATTTTTATTTCGCTCTTATTTAATATTTCAACTGAGTTATTATTACTTTACTAGACATTAAAGACCACTAATTAGTCCTAAAGGAGTCAATTAGTCAACTGTCCTGCTTAAATATAACTATAGATAAAAAAGTGTACAAAATTTGAATAAAACGTTTTTTATTATTATATAAATTACTAGCTGACCCGTACGGCGTTGCCCGTTGTGGTTGGTATTTTCAGTCTTTTTAACGTAATTGTATTCTTTTTAAGTGTTGTTTAGTCAGTGAGTGGTATTTGGCTTATATATATAGAGATCTTAAATAATAAAAGCACTATTGTCACAATAATAAAATATCTAAAATTATGATTTTAGTAACTTTGATCCCCCCAAACCCCTCCTAAAATTTCCAATTTTTTCAAACCCTTTCTTAGTAAGCACCTATGGCCCTAGAGGAAGCTACATACCAAATTTCATTCCAATCAGTTCGGTAGTTTTGAAGAAATCGTGATTTAATAACTTTGATCCCCTCAAACCCCCCTAAAATTTCCAATGTTTTAAAACCCTTTTTTAGTGAACACGTAATGGCCCTAGAGGAAGCTACATACCAAATTTCATTCCAATCCGTTCGGTAGTTTTGAAGAAATCGTGATTTAATAACTTTGATCCCCCCTAAAATTTTGAATTTTTTCAAACCCTTTCTTAGTAAGCACTTATGGCCCTAGAGGATGCTACATACCAAATTTCATTCTAATCCGTTAGGTAGTTTTGAAGAAATCGTTTTTTAATAACTTTGATCCCCAAACCCCACCCTAAATTTCAAAGTTTTTCAAACATTTTCTTAGTGAGCACCTATGGCCCTTGAGGAAAGCAATACCAAATTTCATTTCAATCCATTCGGTAGTTTTTGAGAAATCGTGATGAGTGAGTGAGTGAGTGGTATTTCGCTTTTATATATATATATAGATAACTGTGCACAATAGTTTTAGGCTCCGAAGCAGTGGAATTTGTGTTTAACAGATTTTTAATATGTTATATCTCCATTATATGCTATTTTTTTTAGAGTAGAGAGTAGAGGTTCAGTTTGGGAGGATGGTTTTTTGAAGGAAACATTCTATTCACTAAAGTTCGGATTCATTATAGTTGTGTTATGGTTTAAGTTGTATTCGCGTATAGGCACTGTGGAAATGCAGCACCCTCTAATAACACGTGATATTATTCGTAACATCTAATATAATGGGTCTTTTCCCCTTTAATTCTTTCTTTATTAGTACAATATATAATATTTACACTTAATGTTAGTAGTCTTTCCCCAGTTTATGAAAAGATACACATCTTTGTACGGAACTGTGCGCTTTACAGTTTCAGCTGCGTGAAATTTGATGTTCTCATGCGCACAAATGAAGCTGCAGACGAGGGTGAGAGCGGGTGAGCATTGTGTGAATGTTTGTTATATTTCTCTTGATAAAAATACTAAAAAGAGAATAAGTTACATAATTTTGAATTATTTTAAACATAGAGTCCACAACATTTAAGCAGTAAAATTCCCAAATTTTTTTCATTCTTTAGGAAACATCCGTCTTAGGAGAAATTTTAACGTAATGCATACACATAAAACCGAGTAGATCACAAATTATAGGAATGTACTAAGTCACGTTAACTATAATTGATTATGTTATACCTTATTAATTTTACAGTACTTGAATAGGAAAATGTTCAGATAAAATAAAACTAACACAATAAAAAAAAGCAAGTTAGACAGTTCCTTCGGGTAAAGGGATAGTATACCTGAGAAGAACAGTTAGATGTGATGGATATGTAGTTTCCGTTAATTATTACATATCATTTGTCTGAATTCAGTACTGAGTTCAGTATTTCTCGGAATATAATCATTGTTATACTGGTGATAAGTAAAAATCCAGATATTGAAAATAATTTATGATTATAGTTAAAATATTGAGCGCCAAAATAATTTTACTTCTGTATAAAAGTTGTGATATGAATTAAACTCTGATTGTAGTTTTATTGTAATAGATTCATTACTTATCAGTTTATTAATGTAAATTTTTGTTGAATATTTAATTAAAGCCTAGAAGTTTTTATTTGTAAATAATTTTGCCATTCAATAAAATTACTGAAATATATATCTGGAAAATTCAATTAGCCCAATTCTTATTTATCAAGTTGAAAGTGGTAAACAATCTTTGTTTTACGAGTGTAGTGTATTACACTCAGTACGGTACCAGCATTATTATTAAAATGTTTTTTTTATGTTATTTTATATTGTTTTAACGTTTGGTAACAAATATATATATATTACTAAAAACAAGATGGATGATTATAATGCTTTATTGGACTATAAAACTGTTGAAATGTCGGTTCTTTCTCTACAATAGGCAGTTTAAATAAACGGTACCAGGAACTGGCACATACTTTCTCACAAATACATTTAAATTACTACACAGATTCACTGTGACTTGTAGGGTGGGGTAGGAGAGTTTTTTTATTAAAATTGGAGATTAATAAATATGGAGAATAAATATTATTATTATTATTATTATCTAGAGAGAAAACTATTAGAACGATTTCGAAAACATTTGCACCAAACACGTCAATTAGGTCTTCATAGATACACGTAAAATGGTTTTGAAATTTTTTTTAAAACAACCTGCTTTATGGTCAAAAACCCCCAAAAACAGTTATTATTATTATTATTAGCTAAACGAGAATTTTTAAAAAGATGCGGGTTTCTGTATATGGTAGGGCACATTAAAGGCTACAAATAAGCCAAATTTTATCAAAATCGTTAGAGCCGTTTTTTAATAAAAAATTAATAACTGATTTTTTGGGGGTTTTTTGGCCAAAAAGGGGGTTGTTTTTCAAAATTGTTCAAAACCCTTTTTCGTGCATCTATACAGGCGTACTGGACATGTCTGGTGCAAATTTGGTTGAAATCGATCGAATAGTTTTCTCTCTAGCTTTGTATACTTTTAAAAGTAGGCGATTAACTAATAAATATTATTATTATTAGCTAGAGAGAAAACTATTCGATCGATTTCGAACAAATTTGCACCAAACACGTCAATTAGGTATTTATAGATGCACGTAAAAAGGTTTTGAAAATTTTTGAAAAACAACCCCCTTTATGGCCAATAAACCCCCAAAAATCAGTTATTATTATTATTATTAGCTAAACGAGAATTTTTAGAAAGATTCGGGTTTTTGTATATGGTAGGGCACATTAAAGGCTACAAATAAGCCAAATTTTATCAAAATCGTTAGAGCCGTTTTTTAATAAAAAATTAATAACTGATTTTTTGGGGGTTTTTTGGCCAAAAAGGGGGTTGTTTTTCAAAATTGTTCAAAACCTTTTTTCGTGCATCTATACAGGCGTACTGGACATGTCTGGTGCAAATTTGGTTGAAATCGATCGAATAGTTTTCTCTCTAGCTTTGTATACATACAGACATACATACAGACATACATACAGACAGACATACAGACAGACATTTTGTAAAAACCACTTTTTTGGACTCAGGGGGTCCCAAAACGGATATTTCCACAAAAATCTCAACATCGATTTTTTTTGCGATCACTATACTTTCTTTATACTATAGTATAGTGAGAAAGTAAACAAATTATATCGCCAGATTTGGACTTATATAACATTTTTTTTTTTTTTTTTTTTTTTTTTC
>JAGFPH010024902.1:0-11132 GCA_018207615.1 Philaenus spumarius
AACCTTTGCTAGCAAACAAAATACAAACTAAATTTAACAATAGGAATTCTGGTCATGCTTATAACCCTGCAAATAAAATATTTACAAGTATAAACGAAAAACTGTTCAACGATGACGCAGTTGTTACAATAGCTGACAAGGGTAGTGCTATCGTAATCGTATTCAATATTGAATACGAAATCAAAGTAAAATGAATCCAATAAAATAACGAGATATCTATTGACCCTACTGACAACTTTAATCAAACAATCAATGCATCAAAACCAATATTTGTTTAGAAAGACCAAGGATAAAGATATTTAAAAGTCATGAATCCGATAGAATATAATTGAATTGCTCTAATTTTTGTGGTTTTTGGTTAAGACTACCACTTATCACACTAAACATATTTTTATTAAATACTTACATCAAAATGTTAGAGTAAAACAAGAAACATAATATTTATAATAATAAGAGTAATAATAATAACAGAAAAATAAATTAAAATTAACATTTAATAAAATGCATTGAGAACGTTTGAAAAGAAATCAAGAAAAAACGTACACTAACAGAAACTTGTATTTAACAAGAACAAAAAAGATTATATATTTAAGAAGACAAAGTTAACAAGAACTGAATTTCCATCAGAACTGTTTTCGAATCGAAAACGACTGTTGCACCCACTGGTTCATTGAACATCTAATAAATTATATGTTTATATATTTTCTTTTATTTTGTAACTGTATTATTAGTCAAGTAATTGGATAGTACATACGAAGATGTTATGGAAATTTAAAAAAAATAACGTGTAAACTAAGTTTGTTTAAAATGATAAATTAAAATCATCTATTATTAATAATTATATGTTAAATCCACTACCTACTTGCTTTATCAAACTTTAAAATTGCCAATGTTTACAGCTGTTTCTAATATTTATCAGGCATCATCACAACTTAAAACTTAGAAACACTTTTCACATTACGTTTATTAACATAAATAATTATAAAATCACATTTAACAAATAAATAAAACACATTTAGAACACTTAATACAATTAATTGTTTAAAGCTTTTATTGTTTGTTAAACATTAAAAATTGTTATTAAAATTGTTCTAAATGTATGTTTTATTTATTTCTTAAATGTGTTTTTATAATTTATGTTAATAAGTGTAATGTGAAAAGTGTTTTTAAGTTTTAAGTTCTGATGATGCCTGATAAATAAGCGAAACAGCTGTAAACAATTGGCAGTTTTAATGATTGCTAAGGCAAGTAGTAGATTTAATATAATATATATTAATAGCAATCGGTTATGGCTATACATACATTAATTAATTGTCTGTTGTTGGATTCAATATTGGCTCGGATGTATTAGTTGACAGGACGGTATACACACATGTAGAAATTAATTCAGTACTGATTCTGTGCCAGATATTAGGTAGAGTTACATTAGTAATTATAATAATAGATGTAATCTTTTCATATCCAATAATGTTTACATGCAATAATAACCTGTCTATCCAATCAAATTTTACATTGATTGACAAAACAATACAAATCGTCGATACATTTTGTACTTTATGGAGTCAATGCGTACATTATATTTCTGCAAATAGTTATACAAAATCAGTCTAATATACATAGTAATTTGCATGGGAGAAGTGCTTTTAAGTCAATATATAAAACAGTGCTTAGCAAAATGTATTTTGCAAAAAATTTTACAACGTTAAATATGATTGATTATGTTTTAAATGTCCTTAAAATGTTTACTGGATTTGTAATACATTTTTTAATTATATGTGGTGTAGTGATTTTTGTACGTCTTTGGTCTTAGTTTGTGCCGGTATTTAAATAGCGCGCCACTATTTCAATCAAAAAATCCATTCTCGTTAAACTAAACTAAATCCCTGCTCAATACACTGAACGCCCACGGCATCTAGCGGGTAGAGAACGTAACTCCAATCAGCTGACTACTAACATTGCTAAGCGCATGCGTAGATAAAGACAACTTATGTAATCGTTCCTTAGTCATGCTCTTGAAATTAACCTTGAACTTGTACAGACCTTCGTTCAGCGAGCGACATGAAAAACTTAGAAAACCTCATGGCAACGTAAACGTTAGTAAAATGCGATGTGAAACCTAAACTAGTTTTTTAATCAAAAATAGTCGTTTACAAAGTGCGATAAATCAAAAACAGTGATGTCGCGAAAGTAATTCATATTGTAAAGCGGACGGTCAAGTTTCGTGAACATGTGAATACGTTTAAACATTTTGACATTACCAGGTAACATATTAAATATTACCAGGTAACGATTTAAACAAATTGTTAATTATATTTCCATCTGAGTTTCTATATTAATTTGAACTGTTATAAATTTTAACCATAATTATATATCTGCAGTTGCAGAGTAATTTTGCTAATCTATAAGTAAATTTAACCTATACAGCCATTTCTTTTAACCCTATGATACAGCCTATAAGCCTTCAGCAAATTTAAGTTTAAAATATAGTAGCCTTTTGTGCAATATAAAGGAGAAACATATCCTTCTGTTCAATTTTCTGTTATTAATTTTATAAAACAATATGTTACCATACAGTTTCTTGCACGAACAGACATTCAGTTTCTTGCATAATATTACAATTCTGTTTTGCACATGATTTTATGCACTTAACCTTTTGGTTCTGAAACTAAAATTATGTTGTATTTTGTTTCATAGTTTACAACTGGTGCAACAATGACCTACAAAACTGAATAAGCTTAACTTTTCAAAATTTCTGTCTTCCAAAGAACTGTTAGTGTCAAACACCAACTTAGTGAAACATCAGTGACTATTAATGGATAATTATATATAATTCAAAATAGCAATTACCTGTTTTAAAATCAGAATTAATGAAGGCTATTTTATAACAAAAAAAATACAAACATAATCTGATAAAGGTTGTATATAAATTTCTTTTAACTAAATAACTTGGATGGGACCACTAGCAAATTTTTGGAACCACAATCCAAGAGATTTCATCTTAAATTCAAAAAACCTTTTTTTTTTCTTAAATGAGAGACGTCTCTGAAAATTATTAAACGCCATTATTTTTATTATTTAATTTGACTTAGTATTAAGGTTGGCCAACAAAACAAGTGTTATTAACAAATCCAGGTGCTTGTATTTAATCTTGTAATCTTGTAAAAAGTAATACATTGTAATAAATTATAACCTTTATTATAACTGCTGTTATAAAATATCCGAAATAATTTGAGTTGTACATTTAACATTATTTACCATCTTAGCTTTGGGGTTATTATTAAGAAAACATAACATATAACATAACATAACTTAATGGTTGACCAATAACAGAAACTGCTGAATATTTTTGACGATATGGCACATTAAAAGTTGGTTCAGTTGCGTTAGATTGGATTTGCACGTGAGACTACTCTACAGAGCTCCATGTTGTAAGCAAAACTAAAACCTGCTGACCATGCCGAAAGACTCAATGTTTATCATTATTTAAACGATATATCGAATACATTTCCGTGCATTGTTGATATCACGAATTTTACAGATGAGTCGAAATTTCATTTGGGAGAGTATACTCATCCACAAAATTATTTAAATAAAAACCCATTTATTTGAATGTACCACGTTTTTGAAACGGATTAAAAGTACAAAATAATTTCTAGCAGCTTCAAAGAGATTTATAACTTAGTACAGACTTAATAGCTATGAAAATACGAAAAGCGTGGGGAGCTTGTATTATAATGTAATAAGTAGTAAGGTTTAGACATAATGTATGTACAGCTTCCTGGATTGAATATTATGAATAATATTAATAGGTAGTTGTATTGCCTGAATTATTGTACTATTTTATCATAATTGTTTTAACCTTTTTAAAAACATATAACGTGCCAAAGACGATGCCTTAGCAGGCTAACAACTTCAATCATCAAAATAAATGGATCTGATGATGACGGCATAGCCGTTGAAACCGGTTATCCACCTATTTAACCAACTTTGGATTGACTGACGGATACACAAGGTAAACTACCTATTAATATTATTCAAGTAGTAAGGTGTTTTAGGGAGGAGCTGTCGTTGAAAAACGCATACAATAGTCCATATATTTGGCTGTACAATATATTTTTTAAATTACTTTCACGCAGCAGTTATCATCAATTATTGTTTTCTGAATTAGTATTGTGTGTGTGAAATTTTGCAACCGATTTTAAACATGTTGATGAGATATTGCTTTCTGGTCTGTTTGTTTGTTTGTCATCTAGTTCGGAGCAACGTTTACAGTTTCAAATCTCTAGCTCAACGGGAAGTTAGTTAAAAATCGGTTGCAATATTTGTACCGAACAGACAAACATGAAAGCGAGGTAATAACACATATTAAAATACAGAAATGTGATCGAAAACTAACTCCAATATCTTTACATGAACAGTTTTTATAAATGCAAAAATGAGACTCTGGGTTGATGTGAGCAAGTTGACCATTGTGTGTTTCATATTTTTAAAATGTATAGATAGATGTCATCGTCAAAATAAAATACCTACTTAATACACACTATTCCCACTACAAATCAGGTGATTGGAATTTCGCTTTAAATACAATTAAAATTTGCAGTTTAGTTAATTGATCTAGTTGATAATATGTTAAAGACGGTATGTTTCTTTAATCATTTAAAAATATTAAAAAGAATTAAGTAAGATGTAATTTGTATTTTATATTTGAAAAAATGTTTATGTCTTACGGCCGTTTTAACCTGTTCAGGAAGTTGAATTTTTGGAATAGATGTATTAAGTAAAATATTAATATTATTTATTATTTTTTGAAGCTGTAAATAATCTTTTGTTTTTGACAAAGTATCTAGAAACAAAAATGTAACCTTGAGTCTGTTTTAAACTGTGTGGAACCAACATTCTTTCTGACTCAAAATACCTCTTACACATTCAGTTTAAAATATCACTCAGTCTACTTGTTACAAAGATTTTCAAAGTCCTACATTCCAAAGTAAAGTCAAGTAACATTGTGAAGGATATCCAGTTGCATCAAAGAATTGTTTTTATCTCAAAAAGAATCCTCTTTTGTCGAATTATTCTAAGCGAGGTACAAGCTTTTACCAAATTCTGTCAGACTCAATTGTTTCTTCTGAACATATGTCCAGTTTCAGGGAGAATTTGTAATTTGAAACTGGAAATTAAATGATAAATTAAGATATATTTACATGAAGTTATATATATTCTATAGATTCCTGTTTTTCCGTCTTGCAACTTATGTCGTAGTTCTTAACCCCGTGTAGGGACGCATGGTTTCTTCCTCAGGCCATGTTGTTTATTTACTCATATGCAAGCACATAAAAATTAATTAATCGTGTTTATATAATACAATTCACATAATTAATTATTGTTGCCCATGAATTGATTAAATACTCAATTAATAATAATAACATACAACAAATAAAAATATTGGCATTGGGCCATGATGATTCTGTGCGTCGGCCACTGTGCGTGTACAGCCATTACCTACTTCATCGAAATTACTTTTAGGTCTTAATAATAATAATAATAATAAATGACTTTATTTTTTGGGGCGAGGTTAGGACTGTTTAGTCCTCTCTTCCACCTAACCCCAATAGAAAAATACAAACATATTATACAAAATTACAAACATATACAAAATTCAACTCTTAAAAATAAGTATTACTTTAACAGACAACAAATAATAATAAATGTAGCTTATGCAATTTATAAAAACATTAACAGCAATTATTACAAACAGGTTAATACGCATTACAATCATAATTACACATTCATACACATTCATGCAACTGAACAATAAACACTTCCAATGTACGCCTCAAAACTGGGATGCATCATCCACTCTGAACAATAAATATGACATCAATAGCTTTGAAAACTGGACACGGCAGTCAGCAGACTTAATTGCATCCGGTAGCGAATTCCACAGACGGCAAGCGGACACAGTAAATGATTTATTATATTTCATAGTCCGGTGCAAAGGTATAGCAAGAGTAGTGTCACATCCTCTAGTCCTCTTTGCACTTATGCTAGAGATATAGACAAACTTTTCTGCCAGGTAAGTCGGCACAAACCTTAGGTAGATATTGCGGTGTTATACAAACTATTCAATTTAAAATATAAAATTGTACAATGGGGAGTAGTTTACTATGATGAATATTGGCTTGGTAAACTTCATATTCTTCTAGGACATTCGTTAATTGATCTGTGTTGCATAAATGTACGGGGGTTAACTTCACTAATAAATTGTCATAACTATGATTACTGTCAATTATATACATGGCATAGTTTGGTATGTTTTTGTAACGTCTTTTTTTAGGTAGATTAAACAACAATTTTCTCATTATTGTGATTCCTACTTCCTGGACCATTATTGTGAAATTTTTAAATTAATTTACCAACCTTCAAATGGTCCTGTTGATTTCCCCTCTACTGCTGCTGGGTCTACTGCTTTTCTGACGGTTGGTCCAATATAAAATTGATCACGTCTAAAAGTTAGTACTCGTCAGAGTAATTTTCAATTCTTTTTATTTATTTTGGTTGCAGTTGTTTCTTTATATAGTTCTAATCTTTATATAGTTTTGAATTCTAAAAGATACTGTCACGTTGCAAATGTAGTATACTATTGGAACTGGAGACACAAAAGTTAATCTGGAATTATATAATAGTAGTATATCATGGTACCTGGGCACAGCCTCTGATTGGTCCAAAACAAAGTAGAGGGGGTAAAAGTAGGCGGAGCCAAGCACCTGATCGATTGAGAAGATTGTCCCACTTGCCCAATGCATGTATATTTGTTAAAAAGTTGAGCGTGTAGTGATGTATATATGAAACTTTGTGTTCCGGGGTCAGGGGCTCCTCCCCCAAAATTTCGAAAAAAAAATTTTTCTGAAAAATGGGAAAATTTTGAAAATCGAGCACGGGGTTAAGTTCAAGAGCTGTATTGGACGTAACGTAGACATTTACCCCCACCCCACCCCACCCCTTCCCCCACCCCCACCCCTAAAATTTTGAAAAATTCAAAATTACGAAAAATGTGAGAGGGATTAATTTAAGGTGTTTAAAAAGTAAAATAGACTACCCCACCCCCAACCCCACCCCCACCCCTAAAATTTTGAAAAATTCAAAATTACGAAAAATGTGAGAGGGATTAATTTAAGGTGTTTAAAAAGTAAAATAGACTACCCCACCCCCACCCTAGTGGAGCGTAGGGCATTTTATCGGCATTGTATCCTCAATGTTAAACGACGGCGCTAAATTTATAATCCGTCGCCATCTAGTCCGCCATCTTGTCGATATATCGCAGCCATTTTCGCAGCCTCCTATATATACAGGATGCTCCAAAATTCGTAAAAGCGGTAATATTTAATTTATACGAACAATATAATGCAATATTAAAAGATAAAACGGAGTTATCTTAACCTAGTTAGTGCGTGTGAGGGTGTCTTTGTAACACTTAACTTCTATATACAGAGTGTCCCGAAATTCTTAAAAGCAGTAATTTATAGAAACAATATAACTTATTATTAAAAGTTTACGATAATTTAAGTTATCTCAGCCCAGTTAGTATGTATGGAACACTTTACTCCTATAAACAGGGTGTTCCAAAATTCTTAAAAGCGATATTATTTTATACGAACAATAGAATGTATTATTCAAAGGTATCGACAATTTAAGTTATCTTTATCCGGTTAGTATGTATGGAACACTTTACTCCTATATACAGGGTGCAAAAAAAAAATACTTAAGAGTGGTAATATTAAAAGACATCGGCAATTTAAGTTATCTTATACCTTGTTGGGGTGTGTGTATAAGCATATATGTTGTTCAACGGTCAGATCATAACAGTAAATATTAACATAGAATAATATAATGTGTGACCATATAACGATTGTTATGCAACGTAGTAAGTTTCGTCGAACCTTGTCGATCTATATTGTTCTAACATATACTAAAAACCATTATGTATATCTGGAAGAACATTGGTTACAGATAAATAACATATAAAATACATTATATATCTGTTTCTATCGATCTTACCCGAATCCAACCGAACGTAAGGTTTCACTCTACCCTTGTAATATAATTTAATATGCAATATATAACTGTTTCTGCTTATCTTACCCCCGGACTTAAACCCTTGTCATAAAATGTAAAATACAGTATATAACTGTTTCTAACGATCTTATCCGAACTAAAACCCGGGCTTGACCGAACTTAAACCCTTGTAATATGATGTAAAATACATTATGTAACTGTTTCTACCGATCTTACCCTAACTAAAACCCTCACTTGACCGAACTTAATTCCTTGTAATATAATGTAAAATGCAATATATAACTGTTTCTGCCGATCTTTCCTCGGACTTGACTGGACTCAAACCCTTGTCATATAATGTAAAATACATTATGTAACTGTTTCTACCAATCTTAACCAGACTTGACCGAACTTAAACCCTGGTAATATAAAGTAAAATACATTATATAACTGTTTCTACCGAACTAAAACCTGGACTTGACCGAACTTAAACCATTGTAATATAATTTAAAATACATTATATAACTGTTTCTACCGATCTTAACCAGACTTTAACGATTTTAAACCCTGGTAATATAGTGTAAAATACATTATATAACTTTTCCCGAGGTTACCGAACTTAAACCCTTGTAATATGATGTAAAATACATTATATAACTGTTTCTACCGATCGTACCTGCACTAAAACCCGGACTTGCAAAATATATATTGAGTTGTATTAGATATATTATGTTGCAACAGATTGTTGCATGAGCCTGCGTGATCGGTAAAATACGTACAGGCGTAAAAAAGTTGGACGTTAACACTTTATTTGGAGGATATTCTAAAATTGTAAGCATTTTATGCAATATAGTAACGCATTATTAAAATGTTTCCATAATATTCGGATAAAAAACTAAATGTACAAGAAACTAGTGTCACTGTAATGTTGCACAATCTGCACATGCGCAGAAAATCATATAATCCGAACGAACTCTCGTAATGTAAACTATATCATATAACTTTTTCTAAAATTATATATAAACCGAACTTTGCCCAACCTAACCGATCGAACTCTCGTAATTTAATGTATTTATATAACTGTTATGGTGTATAATAAAATGATATAAACCGAACCTAGACGAACTATATGATGACGTAACCTACCATTCTCACCAACGCCATCTAAATAACCTAACTTAACCTCAGATGACAACACCATCTTGATCCGACTTTCGACGGTAATATAATGTAAAATAAATTATATAACTGTTGTAGTGTACAGGAAAAATACTTGGTCTATCCTAGGAGTCCTACTAACTAACCAATCAAAAACAACAAAACATAGTAGATGCAGGTTGTTAATAATTATTAACCTAAATAGCGAACATTACTTACTAGCCAAAGACCTATGTTGTTAAGTAACCTGTGCTATTATAGGTTATTAACCAACCCAACCTAAACACCGAATATTAGGTTATTAACTAGCCAAACAGAAATAACAAATAAATATATTAACTTATTTGACCAGATGCAGGTTGTTAATTAGTCTAACTTAAATAGGTTATATTATTTAATAGCGAAAAAATAAGTCGTTACCTAACCTAAGACATAATTTTAAGTAATCTGGTTTGTTGCTATCCAACCTAGTCGACCTATGTTGTTAACTAGCCTATCACGTTAACCCAATCTAAACACCAAATATTAAGTTATTAAACTAAGGCCAGCCTAGGAGTCTAGGTCATTAACTATCCAAACAAAAACAATAAAAAATTTGTAAGATGTAGGTTTTAATTGACCTAATCTAAATAGCAAGCATTACGTTCTAGCAAAGGTCTATGTAACCTAACCTACACAACAAACCTACGCCTAATATTAAGTTATTAGACTTACGCTAACCTAGGAGCCTAGGATATTAACTAACCAAACCCAAACAACGAATATTAACTTAGAACTGCAGGTTGTTAATTAACCTAAATAGCGAACATTTCTTATTAGCAAAGGCCTACTGTAACCTGTGCTTGGGCTATCCTAGGATATTGACTAATCCAATCTAAACACCGAATATTAAGTTATTAGACTTAGGCTAACCTAGGAGCCTAGGTTATTAACCAACCAAACCCAAACAACAAAACTTAGTAGATGCAGGTTGTTAATTATTAACCTAAATAGCGAACATTACTTATTAGCAAAGGCCTATGTAACCTAACCTACACAATAAACCTATGCACGTTAACCCAATCTATACACCGAATATTAAGTTATTAGATATAGGCGTGTGCGTGTGTAACACTTAATTGTTATATACAGGGTGTTCAATGGCAATATTTAGTGCAGTATTGCATTCAAACTAACTATATAGCGTATTATTAAAAGAATAATATATGCTAGCCTATAGTTGCGTGTGTGTGTGTGTGTGTGTTTTTGACTTTGGTATTCGAAAGGAATTTACGTCGCATAGTCAATATAATGTATGATAAAGCGTATAGAGTAAAAGGAAATTATATTAACTCCTATATAGAGGTTGTTCGAAAATGTATTATAGTGTGTAAGTAAATCATATTATCTAATAATTTGCGTATTAGGTTAGAAGCCTATGCCCAACTTAATAGCATATGTGGTTAACTAACCTAACCCCGACAACAAATATTAACCTAGATAACCAGTCTAGGATTGTTAACTAACTTAAGCAAAAATTCAAATATTAGAGACTTTTGACAGAAGGAATGTTGTAAGGAAATCAAATGATCTTTGTATGGGTGAAGTTACAGGGAGTGGGCTCTTATGGGACTACATCTTAGATGCGCTGCTGACTTGAACGGTCTCTCTTACGCTCTCGTAACGTTCTCGTAACGCCTATGTCGCAATACCATAGCGTTTCCGTCACGTTCTATATTGAATAAAATCAAACTATAACCTCACTTATCTTATACCATAAGAAAGTTCTTAAAACTGAAACAAATTCGACAGGATACCGCTACTTCTAACAGTCTAAGTGCCTCTGTCCTAATCAAAACTCGTGGTCTATTTCACATATAACCCAGTATATTAAAGAATCTTTTTGACTACTCAGGCAAATTTTATGGGGAAATGTAACGTAT
>JAGFPH010024903.1:0-11131 GCA_018207615.1 Philaenus spumarius
AGCAATTTTAGCTTAATCTGTTTGTCTTGCCCAAGTAACAGTCAGATCCCTACAATAATTTAATACTGTTGTAAATAATATCACACATTGTTTACTTCTTAATCAAATTTTCATAGTGAGATTGTTATCTGTAGTGTGCAGATAAAGCACATTTATTTATTTTTTGCAAAGAAAGCCAATTAAATCTATTGACTTCTAATATGTAAAAGATTAAGTGGCATTAACTTTAGGTAGGCCTACCGTAATTGTTTAGAAAGGAGACACCTTGTTTATGATGTCAGAAAATTATAAAATAGACCCTGCTATAACCTACTTTCTTTTTTTTAGAAAAGTTACCATACCATAGGCCTATGTTTACGAACTGGAAGCATAGGCTTATTGCGACTAACTGTAAGTTAGTTTAGATTCAGGTTTTGTTATTTTGGATAAGAGGGTGTATACTGCAATTTAGCCTTAACACCATATAAGATTTTTGACGATTAAGCTAAAAAAATCTGCAGCAATTCCCTAAAATATGAGATCTACTATTAGGCCTAACAAATTTTGTTATTCGATACCATTGACAGCAGAATTATGGTATATGCCACCCTATTGAGATCACAACAGCTGAGTACTTCAAAAAGTTAGTTAATGTTCAGGATTTTGTTATTTTTATGTTCACACTGTAGGTTAGGTAGGTAGGCCTAGTTATAAGCTAGTTAATGGTCAGGTTTGTACTATTTTTATGTTTACATTGTAGTTAAGTAGCACAGACTAGCCTATAATTTAATAAAAACTTCATTTTGGTATTTATTATTTGACTATAGGCCTACATAGTGTCTTATGAAGTTGATACAGTTCTACTACTTTGTCTCCCGATTAACCAAACATTGTTGAGTAGGCCTACCTACAATGATATCTTGCAATTTATTGTTTTAATTGATTTTTAGATAGGTACTGTGAGTCTAACTACCATGTGTGTATGTATTGTAAATACACAGAAACAGACTTTATGATAAATGTAGGCCTATTCTTGTGCTTATAAAAAATAAGTAATTCCTGCCATCAAAAATTAAGTAAATATTTGGAAAAATACATTACCCTGAACACTTTTCTAATTTATTACTTAGGGTACCCCCACATTAAAAAGTGTTGTTGTTAATCACTATAGGCCTACCTACATTACATAAGTTATGTGGGTAGGCCTATTGTAAAATTTACACTAGTTACTTTTAGCGTAACCATAAAAACACATACACTATTCTGAAAATAGCATACATTTCGCACCAGTTAATGTTGAAAATAGTTAATGTTCAGCCATTTTAAGCTGTGAAATAAAACGATTTTACAGTATTGCCTAATGTCAAAGTCTAAAATTGTAATGTGATAAAAATTAATAATGTGTTTAGAATACTCATGCTAAATTAAAAAATTTAATGTTACATTTATTTAGGCCTACTTATTAAAAGAGAATTTTTTACATCTTTTTAATATAACTGTGACTGACAAATTAGCATTGGAGTTATAGTAATCTACAAAATAAAAAATTTGGATATGTAACGTTAAGGTTCTGAAAGTGAAGGTTAGGTGGGATTGTATATTTTACTATAAACATTTAAGTTAAGTTTTAATCTATATTGTAAATAAATATAGTATTCATTTTCAGAATTATTCCAAGCCTATAAACTTGATTTTGCTTGAGTAACCTTCCGGTGACGTATAAGGATTTCTTAGTTTTATATATATCTTATCTAATATATAATCAAAGATAACTTGTTGCAGCTATTTTTAAACACTTTATTATATCCTTTATTTTTATGAAATAAATAAACATAATATCAAACCATTCATTTATGCTCGAGTGCTACTGACGTAGGCCTACTTTAAATATTGTACAGCATAATATTTACCGGTAGCAATGTTGTAGGCCTAAGACAGATTTATTTAATTAAGATGAAATTTTTCTATATATTATGCCTAGTTAGTAATAACCAGTTCAACTTGCAAAATTAAAATAATTTAATGCTATTTTATGAAATTGTATTTTGCAATGTTTGTTTCTCTCTTTGTTTCTTTAATATTTTGTCAATAACAGTTATTAGAGTTAGTTAATTGTGTAGTTTCAGGATATGTAAAAAAGGTATCCCTTTCTATGGTCTCTTGTAAAGTCCCTAGTTCTTACAGAAACCTATCGTACTGTATGTTTTCAGTTTGTAAACTATATAGAGGTCTATATTATAATTGTGTCAATATTTTAAGAGTCATTTTGTTCCGACTAGACCTTTAAATGTACTGACAGTTCAACGTTTAGAATGAAATAGACATTCACACAAACTTCCCAAAGGGAAATAGCTAATAACCTTAGTTAACGGCTAAGTATTATTGTTGGCTGTTTATTGTCTTCTACATCACTGCTGTGAACCATCGCTGTACTATCATGTACTACGATTGTCAAGTTTATAACACGCCCAAATATAAACTTACAGCCCGTAAAACTATATATATATATAGGTATATGTAACATTATCAAACAGGGATAATGTACGTCTCAGGTTGATACCACCAATCATTGATGTCATCTCGATAAGGAAGCATCATATAGGCTACTGAGTTAGCTCCAGAATTTACATTAAATTTCTAGCAAGCAAACTTATTTTAGCAAAAGTTATACTAAAATAATTTCTATAGATGAAAACTTAAAACTAATTAAGGTTACATCATGTTTAATTTCATCTACCTGTTATTTAAATTAAAAATTGTAGCATTAGGCCTATAGGCTTTCCTTTATTGAACAGAAAAATATTGAAAACTGTTCACTACCCTAACTTAATACTGCCATGTTTTTGTTTTCACAATCAAAATTTGTATAAAACCAAATCTTCAGGAAGGAAATATTCGAACAAGCCAGTCTGATATTTTACAGATCTTACAATTTTATTCAAGGAGTTTTGAATTAAAAGTTGTTTTTTAAACCCAGTTAGCTGTTATCGCCTTAAACAACTGATATATCTGTAGGCCTGGTAAATATGGTGTCAAACAAATATGTACCAAATTGTTATTTGTTTTTCCATTGAATATTAGTTTTGATAAAGTCTTCTTAACTTTTTGTTTACTGGATTTGTTGTATTCTTATAAGTGTGTTACATTGTGTATAAACTTAGCGCAACTAAAGAAGGAATAAGTTAGGCCCATTTTAAAAACGTTAACTTTATATAGCTGATTTCCTGGGTTTTTTTTATTTGAATCAAGATAAGAGAAAAAAATATTGGGAAACGGTTATAGATTAGTTGTACAAAGTCCGAAACAGCCTTTTTGAGCAGGTTAGGTTATTTAAAAAAAAAAATCAATACATTTAGTAATTTGTATTTGATAATTTACTAACTGTTTTGTTCACTAGAACCAATAAAGATATCACGATTAAATTTGGCCCAGTTCGAAAGCATGCCAACCCCGCATATACATCCAATAGTTGGAACTCACAAAAAATTGCCAAAGTTTTAGTATACCACTACTTCTTAAAATGGCATCAGCTGGTAACCTATTTTTTTATAAAAGTATATTCTGCTCTAAACCTTTGTATTTTGTTACAGTTTGGCCAACGTAAGTGTATGTTTAAAGCGTCTTATAAACTTGACACAAAAAGGAGAGTTTAGGTTAGGTTGTATTTATATAATTAAAACTTAATTTCAGTTATGTCTGTACATATTTGAGACAAGTTAAGATTGATGTGCTAGTTTAGAGGAAGCATTTTACATTTAAATTTAATAATGTGTCTGAAATTTTAATGTTTAGGCCTATTGTATTTTCATTTTAAATACAATACAGTATTTTGCTATATGAACTAGTACTGGTCACGTTAGGTAACTATGTTCAAAGTTTTATTCACACTTTCTGTGATAAATATGTAGAATATGATTTATTTAATGTACGCTTTGTGTATAGGATTAATGGTGTTTACTATAGTAGGCACTATATATACATTTGAAATAATAGGTATATTGTTTTACAAAGTAATGCCGTTAGTAAATGTATGTTTAGGCTTACGATTGTTTTACATGTTGCAAAAGATATCGCCGACGGCATTAGATAGTTCCGTGTTTAGGTTTCCGCTTTATTACGATGCTTTTATCACAATTTTAATAATATATAAATTAAATTATGAAACATAGCTTTTTCTTCAGTTTATGTTAGTTAATAACATTAAGACATTGTCAGATTTTGCGATTCAACTGAAGTAGAGGGTGTGTTCGTAGATTGGAAATCCTGCGTGATAGCCCATAATAAATATGGTAATGGTGCTATATTCTAAAAATGTGACAAATATTTAATATTACATGATACAGTTGTGTAAGGTATTGTTTTAAAAAGCATTATTATATCAAAACTATATTTTTTTTTTTAAGTAGCCTATTGTAATAGTTCTGGGCTTAGGCCTATATAATTTTTAAGATGTTTGAGAAAATATTGCTCAAGGAGTTGATGATATTGGATTGATGTATGTCACGTGAATATAAATTTATATAATAGACCACTGACTTAAGACATCCAACATCGGATAAATTCACATGTTTCTGATTTTTTGGTATGTTGTTAGGGTACCTACCAGTAGTGTAAAATAAAGTTGGCAGCTTCGAAAGGCTTGTGCTAACTTCGTGGTGCTCGAAAAACCTCAAAATTTCCACACTGATTTCCGTTTTAGGCCCGAAACTCCTAAAAGGGTGCGTCCTACGGAAAAAATCATTCTATCCTTTTTTAAAGCAGTGAACATTTTCTACAATTTGAGCCCAACCTCAAGTTTTTAGGTCCAATAAATCTCAAAATACAGGACCTCAAAAATTGGATTTTTTTCAAAAAGTGCAAAATTTCAGTTTTTGTTGTCTGTTTGTCTAAATATTGGCTGTAATACTCATTCTATGAGAAAATTTATTGGAGATGAAGTTTTAGAGAAAATATTTAGCTTTCATTTAAGCCCAGAACGAAGTCTGTAGGACAAGTATCTCGTTATCTTAGAAAAACAAAAATGGGTTAAATCGGGGGAGGGACAGATGGGAGCCTGAGTGAATACAACATTTAATTGCCATGGATATTCATAGTTATTACACATATTATTAGTAAAAAAAACATATGTACGTACGTGAGTAACGGCTGATTTCACCCATCATCTGTAATACTTAAACAAACCCAGTGGGAGAGTGGGGCACTTTCATACAAAATCAACATGCACACTCAAAATATTTTTTATAATTTTTATTTATAAAGGAAATTTCTTCAAAATTTAGAATTTGATTCAGTATTTAGTTGGCTATAGACTATTGCTATATGTTTTCTAAGAAAAGAAAAACTATTATTTTAAATTAATTAAACTGTGAAGCTCTGCATTTTGTATGAAAGTGCCCCATGTTGGGGTAGATTCATACAGGAGCGGGGCACTTTCATACAACAAATAAAACACTACAGATATTACCTTTAAATCATAATAACTTTATTGCTTATATAAGTGTTACATTATAAATGTATAAGAATGTTACTTAAAAACATTTGTTATTATTGGTTATAAATTCATTGCTTATGAGAGTTCATATTTAGCCCAGATTGTAGTTTTATAAATCTACAGGAAATACTAATCCACCCAGAGCTCTCTTAGTTCCACCGATAATTGTCGGTTGTGGCAATTTTGCAACTGTATCTTCCAACATAACATCACTTGTGTCTTTGTTTGGTGGGAACAAAAATTTACGTCTATCTTGGGTGCGAAAAAAATTAATTTTAAATTCCGAGAAACCCAATTTTTTCATCGATTTGACCAACAAAATATTTTTTTAATATTAAATCTAACCATAACAAACTCATTAATCCCTAAATTTTTAGGAGATGGAGGTCTATCCATCAGTTCTAGTTTACACTTGTTATCGTTTTGTTCTTCATCGATAGAAGTAGAATCATCTTCAACAATTCTAACATTAAGCAACAATTGTCTTCAATAGGCTTAAATAGATTTTCCCTTTTACTTGTGAAACTTTTTTCTTGTTTTATTTTGTGCTTCAAATCTGACTGTAACATTAAAAGCCTATCTTTTTCAGGTGTATCGGTAAGAATACGCGACTTTCCTTTTTCTCTCGAATTCACGTTTATAACTCTAGGACCAACTTTGGGAAAACGTCCAACACTTTCTGGTGTAGGCTTATTCTTTAAATTTTCAATTTTTCTCACCAGGAAACCCTTTAGTGTTAGATGTATGAGGATCATAACTATAATGCATACATATTTGGGAGTTCTATAGGATTGGTCTAGGTTTACAACCATTTTCGGCAAGTTAAGCTTAGATGATTTGCCAGTTGTAGATGACACAGAAGAGAAACGCTTCTCGGGCTAATTTGAGTTAGGCATGTCTGGTGGTCTTCTTAACATAAGTTTGGACTATTTACTGAATAAATTAGGAATAGCTTACCGAAACATTGGAATGTCAATTCTGTTAGGCCTACTATAACTAGGATAAAACAAAGGCATATGCTTGGATAAATGAGAATATTATAACCTAAAATAATCAAACTAAAATTCCATATGTTAAGTAGGCTATATACAATAAATTTAATAGTGGTCCAAGGTCCTAATGATAAATTACAAATCTACAGAAAGGCTAGACTGCTTATTTAAATCCACTTAAACAAATATGAACATAAAAGTTAGTTATTCATACGAGAATATATTTAGCTCATTTCATTCATCCTCATTTAACCTCTGAAAAATTAAATAAATCTATGCCTATTTAAAATAAATTATCTTAGAAGTTATACAATTTAAATAACCCAGTAAGATAGTTTGAACTATGTTTGTATGAATGTGCCTCACTGTATAAAACTGCCCCACATTTTGTGTATGAAAGTGCCCCTATGGTACTTAATTTAAAAATCACCTTGTAGTTCTGTTATTGGTTAGAATTGGATATTGTAATTTTGCACACAGGTTCTTAACCCTTTCGGTCACGGTGTCCTATATCTAGGACATTACTTAATTGATTTTCTAGCATTTACCCAGTAGACTGCAGGTAGCAAAAGTCACCAAGTCCTATTTCTAGGACATATAATCTTGATATTTGGATGGTGCAGCACTCTTCTGAGTAGCCAGGGAACTATTATTGTTAAATAGTTGCCATGGTTACACACATGGCAAAATGGCCTGTTACATCGATTTATGTTCCTATTTTTCCTTGGTCTTAGAAGTTACTTAGAACCTTAAAAAAAATTAACAACGTAGGAAAAGAGTCAAATAACTTTACAAAAATTGTTGGTGTGGGTTTAAACTTATATAAAATGTTTTATAGTATATCAAAGTGTGTGCCTAGATCTAGGACACCGTGACTCTGCCCTCTTAGAACAGTTGAGTCACAGTGTCCTAGATCTAGGACATCAACAATCAGCTGAAGTTGTGAAGGTGTGCAACTCCAGCATGGGCGGCGTGGATCTGTTGGATTTTTTTATATCTAACTACAGAACCTTTATTCGTTCTAAAAAGTGGACATCCAGAATGATTTGCCATGCAATTGACTTGTCGGTAACAAATTCCTGGTTGGAATACAGGCGAGAGGCCGAGAAGCTGAAGACGCCCAAGAAAGACGTGATGGATCTTATACATTTCCGTACATATGTTGCGGAAGCATTCATTCTCTCAGATAGTGTTCCAAGACCAAAAAGAGGTCGTCCATCAGGAGGTACTACAACTCCCCCTCAAAAAAAGAAACAACCATCAGCCAGACCAATCAATGAAATAAGATACGACGCAGTTGGCCATTTTCCTGCTCATATTAATGAAAAACACCAAGTTCGCTGAAAACTGGAAGGGTGCAAAGGCAAAACTTTCATCTTGTGTTCAAAGTGCAAGGCCAACTTATGTCTGAACAGAGAAAAAAACTGTTTCTTGAATTTCCACATAAAGTAAATTTTAAAAAACTACAAATTTATACGAAATCCAAAATTTTGAACATATTTGTTATGTATAAATTTTCACTTTTTTACTTTTATAATATTTTTTATGTCAATTAAACTACTTGTTTGACCTAAAAGTGTTCTTTTTTAATCATACATACGAACCAAAAAAATTTTCCAAGTTAAATTTTCCATTTTGAACGTCTTCTCTCAGTCACAGTGTCCTATATATAGGACATACCCCTAACTCCCTAAGGGATGAAAATTTTATATTTTTTTTTTATATTAAAATTTACACAAAAAATAACTTAACAAATGTACCAAGTTTTAATTTTTTATCTCCAAAAATGATAATTCGTTACTGAAAGGGTTAAAAGTATTTGTTTCTTTATAATAATAACACATTTAGTAATAAATATCATAGTCACAACTTACTTCATTTAATTGCAAGTGCAAAAAATTTACTTTTTTGGTCAAATTTGGAATTTCTTCTCTTGAAACTATAAATATTCAACTGTAAAGCTGAAACTTTTGTAGGAAGTAGAATAAAGCATGAGTTACATATTATGTTCAATGATACATTTCCTGCTGCCATATTTACTGGGAAATTCAAACTGTATGAAAGTGCCCCACTCTCCCCTACATTATAGTTTGGCGTTATGTTTACTACTTCAATCGTTATAATTTCTTGTGAAGTTGATTTTTTTTTTTAATATGAGTTATAGAACTAATGTATGCTGTAATGTACGTTATAATATTTGCTTTGAAGTTATAAACTGTACATAAATACAACCTTTTAGCCTCAACATATTTGTTTATACAAATTTAAAGAAGAAATATTCTACCTAATCGTTTAGCTTCTGAAACATTCGTACATCTTCGTTTAACATATAAATATATTCCATTATTAATTTCTTTACTATAATATTAATAACTTCTAAATCATTTGATCTATCAATATGAAATAAAAAGCAATATGTTGTTTTTAAATAGTTTGTTTTTTAAATTATGTTTTTCTGATATGTATCTAATTAATCAGCCTGTGATTTTTCACTGGGGCTTACTAGTCCAATATACAAATAAACTATCATAATAATAATAATTAATAACAAACTAAAACAAACTGAAATAAATAACATTGGCCTTACTTATCTTTGAAGCGCAACTTCAACTTGATCAAAATCGGAATCTTTTGGAAGGCTCAGGTTCGTCTTTGTGTGGTGCTGATTCTTGGGATGAGAAGGTGATAGGTATGGGGCTGTCTAGGTCTTCCTAGTCGTCAGTGTCGTCGATTTCAAGTTATGGAGGTAACGATTATTTTTGGTACATTTTCGAATTTCACGCGACAAACGTATTGTAAGATAAGAAATCTGCGCTTCATTTGGCCAAAATATCGTTAAATTATTACTCTTTCTTTTTTTTAAAGTTTGTAATAATTTACCTCTGCACCAGGAGTAGAATTTTTAAATGGAATCATGAGGCATTGCTCTATCCGTCATCACCAAGTACCATAGCAAAACATTGCCTTTATTTCTTATTTGTAATGCTACTTGTGAATTTTTCGATGTACTGGAGTTGTGCATGGATCCAGGCCAACTAATGTCTACACTAGTGAACATTTCTCAGGCATCACAAGTGGCTTGAACATTCATAGTAGGCTTACCTTTTCATCTAATGTATTCATTTCCATGAAGTTTTGGTTTTAGTATCCCTATGTGGGTACAATACACAACACCAATAGCTGCCAAAAAACTTTTATATTTAGTTTGCCATAACAGTTTTTGCCTCTGTTATTTTAGTGTTGTTAGTTGGAAACTCTATCCATTCATTTGCATGCGCAATTATACTGTCAACTACTGCATTCCGAGATAGTCCGAGACACCGTAGCTGCTTGACTAACACCACGTTTTTAGCTGTTACCTTTTTGATAGCCAAGATCACTGAGATAACGTAAGCATACCTTCATTCTATGAAGAGACGACAAGTCTAAACTATAATGTACACTGGGTTTGTTTAAGTATTACAGATAATGGGTGAAATCAGCTGTTATATTATATGTTGCTCACTTACGAACGTACGTATGGATGTACACTCGCTTTTATATTAGTTTATGAGTACGTACATATGTTTTTTTTACTAATAATATGTGTAATAACTATGAATATCCATGGCAATTAAATGTTGTGTTCACTCAGGCTACGATCTGTCCCTCCCCCGATTTAACCCATATTTGGTTTTCTACGATAACGAGATACCTGCTTGTCCTACAGACTTCGTTCTGGGCTTAAATGAAAGCTAAATATTTTCTCTACAACTTCATCTCCAATAAATTTTCTCATAGAATGAGTATTACAGCCAATATTTAGTCCGACAGACAACAAAAACTGAAATTTTGCACTTTTTGAAAAAAATCCAATTTTTGAGGTCCTGTATTTTGAGATTTATTTGACCTAAAAACTTGGGGTTGGGCTCATGTTGTAGGAAATGTTCACTGCTTTAAAAAAGGATAGAATGAATTTTTCCGTTGGACGCACCCTTTTAGGAGTTTCGGGCCTAAAACTGAAATTAGTGGGGAAATTTCGAGGTTTTTCAAGCACCACGAAGTTAGCACAAGTCTTTCGAAGCTGCAAACTTTATTTTACACTACTGGTAAGTACCCTAACAACATACCAAAAAATCAGAAACATGTGAATTTGTCCGATGTTTGCTCTTTTTTTTTTGTCTACCGTCAGTGGTCTATAAGTCATAGTTTTGTTTAGTTGTTGTTTATGTCATTTATGTTTGACTCAGCACCGTTGAGGACACCTCAGGTTAGGTTGGGTTGGGCTTTGTGTGCTCTTTCAGATTCCTAATTTTTTAACCTGAACAGTCCCATACATTTCATGAGTTAATTGGGTGAAATTGATAATTAAAATATTAAAAGCCTCATTTGTATGTATGCCAACCCCTTTGGAAAAGTAGGCCTTGTCTTGCGGTAAAATGTTAGGCCTATTCCGAGAAAATTTGCTCTAAGCAGGGGCAGCATTTTTCCTCACTTAACAGTTGCATTCTATACAGTTTGCTTTGAAAAACAGAATGTTATGGATTAGTTTAGTGGATTTAATAGCGTGCGTACAAAATGCATAAGTAGCCTTGCTCTACGATTACGTCAGTTAAAGGTATCAATAATAAATACCGGTAGTTATTCCAAGTAGTATCAGTAGCATTATAGGTGTGAGTATGTTTAAGAA